>JAABOM020059081.1:0-13193 GCA_011800125.2 Solanum clarkiae
AGGCTTGTCTAGACTCTAATAGAAGCAATATCATCTCTATCGTTGTTTTGAAGAGTTACAAAACAAACATATACATAATTCAATAAAGAATGATGAATAAATATGGTAGAAATCAAACATATACCATTGAGAAATATTTCCTAAAAGTCATTTTATATCAATCAATTTTTTCCTCTCCGATTCGAATCAACATCAACCAAAATAATCTGCAAGAGACATGTATGCAACGTTCATCCAAATAATATTCGGCTCGTCTAGTACTCAAATTTTATAAAGTGAAGTAATCAGTTTATTGTTACCTCGGATGAGATGATGTGTAGTCGGAATCTATACTGGTCAAAGTTTAATATACTGCATGTCCTAAGTAAAGTGAAAACTTTTAAATAGGCATGCTAAGGTTACAAAGAAAGTTTAATTTCTCTTAAGAGTTTTGTAATTGTAAAATCTTTATTATGGAACCATTATGATGTATAAATTGATTGGATATTGAAGAGCGGGTAGTTCTCCATAATTAATCAATACAGAGAAGCTTACGAATCCGATAATCAGTCTATTGTTCATTTGACAAATTAATGGATATCATTAGAATGGGAGTTACGAAAATGAAAAGGTGTGAGTAGTTATGAAATTAATTTTTAAATATAATTATTAAGATAAATAATGAATTATATTAAGGATATTATTGTAATCACTCATAAGTAATGACATAAGGGTAAATAATTAATGGCATAGGGGAAAAAAGGGTAATCCAACTTTGAGTCTAACATCTTCCTACTTTTATTTATATATGATGATATGATATGATGTAATAATCCACAACCACCAACATAAATTTGTTTTCATAGGAACTCACAAATGGTCCCATAAAATCAATCCCCACACATCAAACAATTCAACTTCCGAAATAGGAGTGAGAGGCAATTCATGCCTACCGGAGATATTACCTTGTTTTTGGCATTTGACACATCGCTTTGCCATGGTATTAGCATCTTGATACAAAGTAGGCCCATAATATCCACACCGGAGGACTTTTGATGTAGTTCAAACACCACTATGATGACCTCCCACTAGGAGAGGCATGACAAGCATCAAGAATAACTTGTGTTTCCTCTTTAGGCACACATCTTCCTATGATGTTATTGGTGTACTCCTAAAATAAATAAGGCTCATTGTAGTAATATTTCTTGGCATCAAAGATAAATCGATTCACTTGGTATGGCTTTAAATCATTGGGAATAATCCATAAACAACATAGTTAGCAAAATCAACATACCAAGTTAAAGCTCCATTAGACGCCATCATGAATAACTCATCAGGGAATGCATCAGCATGATTATTCTCCTCAGTCACCTCTTCATTTGACACAATCCTAGATAAGTGGTTAGCTACTTGCTTTTCACAACCCTTTTGGTTCTTTACTTCGAAATCAAATTCTTGCAACAACAAGACCCCCCAGATTCAAGTGCCTTAGTGCTGCATGATCTACGTGCAAGAGATAGTCTCTAAACTTTTCAAACGCATACACCAGGACAAAAAATTCTTGTTCAGTAATGCTGTAGTTCTTTTGAGTAACATTAAACATCTTGCTTGCACAATAAATAGAATGAAACAACTTGTCTTTTCTTTGACCCAACACAACACCCAAAGCTACACCACTTGCTTCACACATCAACTCAAAAGGAAGATTCCAATTAAGTGCAACTACGAAGGAGCCAAAGTATGTTTTTCTATCTAACATTCAAAATCCTTTATACAAGAATCATCAACAACAAACACAATATTTTTTTCAAGTAACTTGCACAATGGGTGTGTAATCTTTGAAAAGTTTTTGATAAATCTCCAACAGAAACCTACATAGCCCAAGAAACTACGAGCTCCCTTGATAGCGATAGGCAGAGACAACTAGAAAATCAACTCTACCTTAGCTTGATCAACTTCAATGCCCATACCTAAAATCTTATGAACCAAAACTATGCCCTCCTTTATCATGAAGTGGCGCTTTTCCCAATTAAGCACAAGATTCGAGTGAACACATCTTTGGAATACTTTTAAATGATTCTCAAGACATGATTCAAAAGTGTCACTCACAACTGAAAAATCAATATCCATAAATACCTCTATAGTGTCAACAATAATTTCCAACATGAATCATGCATATAAGTAAGAATAAAAAGTACCTATAATAAAATAAATTATGAAATTTAAAGATTATTAGAAAGGGTTTTAAACTCAATAGGTGAAAGGACCCATGGATGAAGAAAGCCATATACCTTAAAGCAAAAATAGAGAAGAAGGTTGAAGTACCTTAAGAAATAGGAACTTTTTCTTAAATGGAGGACTTGGGTCTTCTTCTTGGAGAGAGAAATTTGAAATGAGTGAAGGAGAAGATTATTAGGCCATAAAAATAGGCTTAGAAGGGTGAATCTAGGTTAAAATGGTCAAAAACCCCTTTTAGAAGTGTAAAACTATCATTAAAAAATAAAAAAAGAAGATATTTTAATGAATCCTTGTTGCAAATTCAGTGGTCTGGGTGTCCTGTCGCCGAACCATTCAGTGGACCATTGAAAGAGACCTTTTAACCTCCTAAAATGACAGTTTCTGAAGGATCTTTGGAGCCATTCGATGGTCATAATTGGAAATACACCGAATGTATTTGGCGGACTAAATCAACCATCCAAATTTCACAAGCCAGACAAGCCTTAGTAAAATGGCCATAACATTTTACTTTGAACTCGGAATAAGGCGAAATTGGAAAGATAATTCAAAGATCTTTGATTTGACAGGTCATGAGTAACCTAATTAATTATGTCCTAGATATATGGACATTTGAATTTGGTCCTTACAAACTCATACTCGACACTTAGCAAATGGGAATCCTTTGGACTTGGCTCGATGTAGGAGGCGTCCTATGATCCCAAACCAAATGTAATACACATGTAATACCTAATTATTTATCCCATCACATTAGAAGTCATCAAGTTGATTCTATATGCATATGAGGAATGACTCAAGTCTTAGCTTAAGATCTAGGGTGTCTTAGGTATTTATAAGCTCTTTGAAGGGCTAAAGGAGATGCAGAGAGACGTTATATCAATTGATGAAGGAAATTCAAACCAAGGGGAAGATTTTTTAATTATTTTATTGATCATGTATTAAATTGTTCCCTTGTATATTTTAGGAAACTCCTAATCTCTATTAGTGTAGGTTTCACGACCCAAGCCTAGGGCCTAGACATGACACGGTGAATGGAGAATCCGGAGGGACCCTAAACAAGCCTCTTAACTTGTCATTACACATCATTAGTCATAGAAGTATATAAAAGGCATAAATAATAAGAATAGGAGCAATGGGCTAAGGGGAAAGCTTGCATAATAATATAATCAAGAGACAAGGAGTCAAAGCTCATATCATAGGTACTTAACATGTCCAGAAAACACCTCTAATAATTAGATAAGAGCGGGGGCAAAGACAAAGCAACTGGGCTCACCCTCATAGTCAAAATAGAAATAAAGAAGAGCGTCTTAATATATGATAAGAGAAACAAAGACTAAGGTCCCCGAAGTAGAGGACTCACCAACTAGCTTGAGTAGTACTGAACTAGCCACGCGGAGGAGAAGGATGATCAACTTGAGCGCCTGTTCCTACATAGTGATATCATGTAGGAAAGAGTATGCATTAGTACATTTGAATATACTAAGTATGTAGGATGCAATGCAACAAGAATTAGGTATCATAGTCAAAATGCTTAACAATAATCAATAAGCATAATATAACAACATGGAATGTATGATCAATGCATAAGTAAAACATGCTTAAGTAACTCATGCTCATATAGGATATCATATGTGTAGAAGAGATCAAGCTAGATTTTCAAGGTACAAACCTCTTGATTGGTTGATGATGGTTTCACCCCATCACCCTGGCGGTGTGTTATAAACCCCTTACATGGTTGATGATAATCATACCTTATCACCATAGTGGCGAAGTACAAACCCCTCACATGGTTGATAAGTACAAACCCCCACCTCGGTTGGTGAATACAAACCCCACCTTAGTTACCTGGGCTCTTGTCCCCCAGATCGGTTATGGTCTAATGCAACACTTTATATAGAGTATATCGCATACATAAGTTCATTTCATCATCATATAGTCAATCATATCATATCACATGCTTTTGACCTACAACTCATCGAGAAACCACATTCGAACATTTTATCAAACACTTAGAGAGTGTGTAATGCTAGTATAAAATCGTGAAATATAGAGATAAATTCATGCAAAACAACCCATTGTAAAACAATTAATCAACACTTTGCAACACCCTCAAGCTACATACATTAAAACCCATCCTCAAGTCGTACAATAAATCAAAGATTTATAGCTCATAGCAAAACAGTCACAATTTCTCATAACTTTAACATAATATGCAATGAATTTCATAATAAGCAAGATCCATTTGTAAATCAATTTTAAATCATGCAATATGAGTAAAAGGAGGTTAGGGAACCATGGGTGGAAGGACCCAATGGCTAAAATTCACATACCTTAGCTTGGAGATGAACTTGGTAAAGATTGGATATGGAGACTTGAAGCTTGAAGAAGAACCTTGAAGGAAATCCTTAGTTCTGGATGAGGGTTTGAGACTTGAATTTGGGAGTGAAACATATGGCTAAGTGTTTGAGAGGATATTGAAAAATGTTTAGGATGATATGAGTGTGAAATATACTCAGTATAGGTAAAAACACGTTTGGAAACACTTAGGACCAAGACTTAGAAGTCTTGGACCGACTTACAAAAAACAAACACCTTTTTACACCCGTGCGCTTCACGTGGAGGATGCAGATTGCTCACTGGAAATTGCATTCTTGAAAAATCATAATTGCTAATCTTTCGCTCTTAAATCAGGGTTAGACCCTTTCCCTCCTAATTTGGACCCCCTGAACAAGAATATGAAGTCAGATTTTTTATGTTACGCACGGATTTTAAGATATATGGAATTTAAAATTTTGGGCATTCGAGGCACATTTTTGGGCATCTTTCGGGCTCGTTTCAATATTTCCCCCTTGGGAACATTCATCCCAAAATGTAAAAGATATGTACAAGACAAGAGTAACCATAAAAAGTTAGCCCCAATAAGAATGCAACATTACATTTAAAACACCATTTTCAAAACCTCAACATAGGTGTAAAATCTTCATAAACTTGCCAACTTAAACTTGAATGCATATGAATGACATAGGGGCTGAAACACAAGACTTGGAATCACATAGGGGACTTAGAATTGGTACCTTAGGCTTGAGTGGAGTGGAAAAGATGAGGATACTGCCTTTGCATACCTGCTTCGGCTTCCCAAGTAGCACTTTCGATTTGTTGGTTCCTCCAAAGGACCTTAATGGATGCCACCTCTCTGTTCCTCAATCTCTTCACTTTCCTATCCAAAATCTAAACTGGAACCACCTTATAAGTCAAGTTATTCTCAACAATACGCACAACATCAAGAGGAACAATAGCATTAGGATGACCAACACATTTTCTCAACATAGAGACATGGAACACCGGATGAACCAAATTCATTTCACTAGGCAACTTCAATGCATAAGCTACCTTGCCAACCCTCTTTATCACCTCATAAGGACCAACATATCTTGGACTCAACTTCCCCTTTTTAACAAAAAAGACCACACTTTTCACTGGGAAACTTTCAAATAGACCTAATCACCCACTTTGAATTCAAGGTCTCTTCTTCTCACATCAGCATAGGATTTTTGATGACTTTGGGCTGTTTTCAACCTTTCCCTAATCATTCTAATCTTCTCAAGAGCCTCCGTAACCAAATTCAGTCCCAATAAAGCCACTTCTCAAACCACATATCAACAAATCGGAGATCTACAACGTCTCCAATAAAGAGCCTCAAAAGGAGCTATACCGATGCTAGAGTGACATCTATTGTTGTAGGCAAACTCAATCAATGGAATATGGTAATCCCAACCACCCTTGAGCTCCAAGACACAAGCCCTAAGCATATCCTCATGTGTTGGAATGGTTCTTTCGGCTTGGCCATCCATTTGAGGGTGAAAAGCCGTACTAAGGTGAACTTTTGTACCAAGACCCCTTTGAAAAGATCTCCAAAAGTGTGAAGTGAATTGTGAACCACGATCCAATATGATGGACAAAGGAACCCCATGTAACCTCACTAACTCATGGATGTACAACCTTCCATACTCCTCAGCCCCATATGTAGTCTTAACTAGCAGAGAGTGAGCCGATTTCATCATCCTATCAACCACCACCCAAATGGTAATCAAAGCCCTTCTTAGTCTTGGGCAACCCAACCACAAAATCCATATTAATCACTTCCTACTTCAAAGTAGGAATCTCTATGTCTTGAGTTAGGCCACCTAGCCTTTGGTGTTCGGGTTTGACTTGTTGGCAACTGGAAACGAATTTGGCAATGTCCTACTTCATGCCTCCCCACCAATACACATCTCTCAAGTCCCTATACAATTTGGTAGAACCAGGGTGGATAGAATAAGAAGAATTATGGGCCTAATCAAGGATCTTTTCTCTCAAACCATCAACACAAGGCACACACAACTTACCTTGGTACCTAAGAGCCCCATTTCCCTTTGGGAGAAAACGTCTAGTCTGCCCTCTTTCACCAAGGCCTTCAATTCGAGCAAGGAGGAGTCACGATCTTGTTTTTCCATCACCTTATAAACCAATGAAGATTTAGACCCATCAAGAATAACAACACCATCGTCACCAAGCTCTTCCAACCTAACCTCCAATCTAGCTGATTGATGCACCTCCCTAGCCATCTCCATATCACCACTATCAACATGGGCTAGGCTACCCATAGACGCCCTACTCAAAGCATCCTCTACCACATTTGACTTACTCGGATGATAGTGCACTCTCATATCATAGTCTTTAAGAAGTTCTAACTATCTCCTTTGCCTCAAGTTGAGATCATTTTGAGTGAAGACACATTAGAGGATCTTGTGATCGGTGAACAAATCCACAGGCACCCCGTGCAAGTAGTGACACCAAATCTTTAATGCAAACACAATGGCAGCTAACTCTAGATCATGGGTAGGGAAGTTCCTTTCATGTACCTTTAGTTGTCTAGAAGCATAAGCTATGACCTTGCCATTTTGCATTAACACACAACCCAAACCCACTCTAGAAGCATCACAATAGACAATAAATCCCTCAATCCCATCTGGTAAAGATAATATAGCAGAGGACACATGCTTCTATTTCAATATTTGGAAACTCCTCTCACACTCACCAGTCCACAAAAAACTTAGCGTTCTTTTGAGTCAATTTTGTCAAAGGGGAAGAAATGGAGGAGAACACATCTAAAAACCCTCTATAATAACCCTCTAGGCCCAAGAAACTCCTAATATCCAATGGGGTCAATGATCTAGGCCAATTTCTAATAACATCAATTTTCGGAGGATCCACTTTTATACTGTCCCCCGACACCACTTGACCCAAGAATGCAACCTCCTTCAACCAAAATTCACACTTGCTATATTTGGCATACAATTTCTCCTCCCTCAATCGTTGCAACACAACCCTCAATTGACCCATATGCTCCTCCCTACTATGTGAATAGATCAAAATATCATCAATGAAAACCACAACAAAGGAATCAAGGTAAGGTTTGAAGACTCTATTCATTAGGTCCATGAAGATGGCCGATGCATTAGTCAACCCAAATGATATCACAAAAACTGATAATGCCCATAGCTAGTCTGGAAGTCCATCTTGGGAATATCACACTCCCTCACACTCACTTGATGATACCCAAACCAAAAATTGATCTTAGATAAGAAGCTAGCCCCTTGCAATTGGTCAAACAAGTCATCAATTTTTGAAAAAGGATACCAATTATTGATGGTGACCGTATTGAGTTGCCGGTAGACAATGCACATTCTACGGGACCCATCCTTCTTCTTCACAGAAAACATTAGAGCACCCCAAGGTGATTGGCAAACCCTAGGGAAGTCATTGGGAAAACCCCTATTAGTAGACTTGACGAAATTTAGCACCCTTCTTGAATTTACCGTCAAATCGGGCCCTCTTGGCCTCATGTCCTCTTCTATTCCTCAATTTTTCCTCCTTCATTTTCTCTGCATAGGTCATCAACCGAGATAATTCCATGTCACAAATTAGTAAGGCAGACCAGCATTCTTGACTTACCAAGTCGGAGACCCCCATCACAAACACATTTATCCTAAATCTAGGATCGACCATCAAATGAGGAGCATACTTTGAAGGTTGATTAAACTTGAGGGCATATTCCTTCACACTCATTACACCTTTTTTGAAGTTCGTAAATTCCACCAACTTAGCTTCCCTAAGCTTAAGAGGGAAAAACTGACTAAGGAAAGCCAATTTGAAATCCTCCCAAAGCACCACATTATCAATTCCCTTCTCACCTTTACATTGATCATACCATCTTTGGTCTCCACCTTTGAGTTGGTCCGCCGACAACTCTACCTTTTCATTCGGCCCATGACCCATGATATTTAAAATCTTGTAGGCCTCATCTATGGACTCTTGTGGATCTTCATCCACCTTTGACCCATAGAACACCAGAGGATTCATCCGCATAAAGTCACTTACCCTAACTCCCAGAAGTAGTAGCATGAGGGGCTTGGGCCCCTTGATTTACTTGGTTGGCCACAACTTGGGCAAGCATAGTGAGAGCATCCCGGAGCTCACCATTGGTAGGTTGCTCCTCAGGAGTTTGGGCCCTTCTTTGTTGAGCGTTTGGGATGATCTAATATATTACAGAACAATCGTTAGGGGAAAACTTAACACAACTCTATAGCACGACTTAGAACATGAAGAATGGAAACTTTTCCTAAAACATGTCATAGCCTTCTACTCATAGTCATGACACGCTTCACAACCATGAATAACTCTAATCGATGCAGTGTGTTGGAATTCGAGGTCTATCAACCTAGCGCTCTGATACCAAGTTTTTCACGACCCAACCCTAGGGCCTAGACGTGACACAGCAAATAGGGAACCCAAAAGGCACCCCATACAAGCTTCTAAACTTGTCATTACACATCATTTGTAACAGAAGCATATAAAAGGTATAAAGAATAAGAATAGGAGCAAGGGGCTAAGGTGAAAGCTTGCATAACATCATTATCAAGAGACAAGGAGTTAAAGCTCATACCATAGTAACATGACATGTCCAACAAACACTTCTAATACTTAGATAAGAGTGGGGGCCAACACAAAGCAACCAGGCTCACCCTCATTGTCAAAATAGAAATAAAGAAGAGCATCTCAATATATGATAAGATAAACATAGACTAAGGTCCCCGAAGTGGAGGACTCACCAACTAGCTTGAGTAGTATCGAACTAGCTAATGTGCTGTGAAAATACATCACATTTGGTGCCTGAAACAAGGGATTTTATGAGTTCTTTAAGCAAATTTTTATAGTTTTGATGTGTTTTTGTGTTAATCTAACAGAAAAGTTAGGTTGGCACAATTTTGAAGAAAAGTTCCAGATTTTGCTGAAGCATAGGCCATACGAGCCCACCTACGAGTTGTAGGATATGTCATAGCGAGAATTAGAGACCAAAAATTCAAAAATCTATAAAGCAAAGGTCCCTCCTACGAAGACATCCTATGAGTCATAAGACACACTATGACTGGTACAGGTGGACTCGTAGCAATAATCAAGGAGCAAAAATGTTGGGTCAAAAACTGAAAACCAAGACTATGAGAGCAACATACAATTCGAAAATCAAGCAACGACTCATACCTACGGGTCGTACCAGTTTAGTCCAAGATACCAAAAACCTGATAAGAGACCTCGACTGTGACTCGTAGGTCTTCCTACTAGTCATAACAGCGAGACTTATTAGCTACCAACTGTCTTTTCTATGTAAATTTTAGGGTTATTTTGTTAATACTATATATAGTTTAAGTTAGGTTTTGAGAAGGTTTTCAATCGGTAGACAATTGACAATTATAGTTTGAATCTTTTCATAGTTTTTTTAGTGTAGATTATTGTTCTCTCTTGGAAAACCCATTTTGGGGATTGTAAATCTTGTCTTGTACTCATTGTTGATCAATCAGATTTGTGGGTTTGCAACTTGTGGTGCCTATTTTCTTTATTGGTATTGGTAAAGCTCTCATTCATGTCTTGTATGTAAATTTTTGCTTGTTTTGCCTTAGCCATGAGTAACTAAGCACCCATAACTTGGGGTTGTGGGAACTATGGGTAGATGACTTAAGATGACCTAGGTTTCTTGCATTTCCACCATTGGAGTTTTGTATGTATTATCTATTTTCCTTCATTTTTATTGTTGTTTGGTGGTGGCCAACACCAAACCCCGCCTACTATCACAATCCCGACCAAGGTAGTGACTAATAGGAAAAGAAAAGTAGATGACAGAATTCGATTGATATGTTATCGTCTAATCAACCGAGCCTGACAAAGAGGAGGTTGACTGGGACAATAGGTAAGGGCTAGTTGGCACGCCATGGTTGCTGACCAAGTGCCATGGAGAAATTTGACCTTCACCTTCACAAGAGGGCTAGAAGAACCTAAGTTACCATCCTGCATGCAAATCACAAATTGAAGTTATGCTATCTTGGGTAATCAAGTTGACGAACCATGGGGAACACAATTCCCAAGTTGTCTCCAAATTTGAGTGTTTCCTCATGTTATAGTTAGCGGTAGTTTTATTTTATTTTTCAATCACAATCCCACCTCATTTTGAGATTGTAGTCATAAATAATAGAAATGATTAGTGGTGAAGTCTTGTAACCAAAACCTATATTCCCTGTGTATTCGATCCTAACCTCGATTAGGTTAATTGCTGACAATGACCGCTTTGTTATTGGAGCGTGAACATCATCAAAAATTATGGCACCGTTTCCATAGAATACAACTAGGCTTTAAGTTTATTTCATTATTAGTTAGTTATAGTATGATAAAAAATAGCAAAAATGAATCTAAAATCGAGGTACAGTTGAAAAAGAGAAAGAAAGCACTAGAGAAAAGTTCAAAACTGGAAAGGGTGGATTGATTAAAATTGGGTTGGATCATGAAAGCAAAACGTGTTGGTAAACATGGTTCAAGGATAGATTTTAGTCATTACTTGCCAAAAGTACCATACTAAAGCACCCTGAACCTATGTTACATGCCTATAAATCCTGAAGTGATCGAACTCCACTTTATCACCAAGCTAGAAGATGAGTATAGGGGCAAACCTATGGTGTTAGTCAGTATGCATTAAATTTCAATTGTGAGAGTGAGAATGCTTCCTCAGTCCCTGAATTCTAAATGCTTTTGAGTGAGTATGAGGGACGTCTTTCTTGTGAGGGAATTTGCACTACTTGAGTAGCATGTGACTATACGAGCAATTGTGGATGGTTGATGCTCCTTAGCTCATCATAGTTGAATTGTTAGATCTCTCATTATGGTATTGTTTGCTTAATAACTTTTCAATCCTATTTTGAAAATAGTAGTTGGGTACCCGAATCAAGGGAGTTATTATATATGCCATTAGTATAGTTGCTATGTATTTCTCTTTGTCCGTATAGATTGAGTCATCGCTTGAGGAAAAGACACAATTCAAATTTGAGGGTGTCGATGTGCTGTCAAAATACAACATATTTTGTGCCTAAAACGAGGGATTCTGTGATTTCTTAAAGGAACTTTTTAGTGTTTTCATGTGTTTTTGTGTTAATCTTGCAGAAAAGTTAGGTTGGCAAGATTTTGAAGAAATGTTGTAGATTTTACTGAAACATAGGCCTTATGACCCCACCTATGGGTCGTAGCTCAAGTTACAAGTCATAGGATGGTGTCGTAGCAAGAATCAGAGACATAAATTCAGAAATCTGCTAAGTGGAGGTGACCCCTACGAGGCCATCATACAAGTCACAAGTCACACTATGAATCATATAGGCGGACTTGTAGCAAGAATCAGATAGCCAAGATGTTGGACCAAAAGCTGAAGACAAAGACTACGAGACCAACATAGCAGTCGTAGCTCAAGTAACGACTCGTACCTACGGGACGTACCAGTCTAGTCCAAGATGTCAAGAACCTGATACGAGACCCCAACTACGACTTATAGGATGACCTACGAGTCTTACCTACGTAACTTATCAGCTAGTAGCTGTCTTTTCTATGTAAATTCCAGAGTTGTTTTGTAAATACTATATATAGTTTAAGTTAGGTTTTTAGCAAAGGAGTTCGACTAGTAGACTATTATGAATCACATTTTGAATATTTTCTTAGTTTTTTTAGTAGTTTATTGTTCACTCTTGGAAAACCTATTTTAGGGGTTGCAAATCTTGCCTCGTACTCATTGTTGATCGATCAAACTTGTTTGTTTGCAACTTATGGCACCTATTTTCTTCATTGTTATTAGTAAAACTCTCAACTATGTTGATTATGTACTCTCAACTTGGGGTTGTGGGAACCATGGGTAGTTCACATTAAGATGACCTAGGTATCTTGCATTTCCATGATTGGGGTTTTCTATGTATTACTTATTTCCCTTCATTATTATTATTGTTTGGTGGTGGCCAACACCAAACCTCGCTTATTATCACGATCCAGACTAAGGTAGTGACGAATAGGAAAAAGGAGGTAGATGACAGAATTCAATTGATGTGTTCTCATCTAATCAACCTAGCTTGACTAAGGAGAGGTTGACTGGGACAATAGGTAATGTTAATTCGCACGCCATGGTTGCCGACCAAGCATCATGGTGAACTTCAACCTTCACCTTCACAAGAGGACTGGAAGAACCTAAGTTACTATCCTATATGCATATCTCCAATTGTGGTTATGTTATCTAGGTTAATCGAGTCGACGAACCATGGGGAACACAATTCCCTAGTTGTCCCCAAAATTGAGTGTCGCCTTGCATTGCATTTGGTGGTAGTTTTATTTAGTTTTAGAAATACAGAAAAAAACCTATTAAGAGATTTTAGTCATAAATACTAGAAATGATTAGTGGTGAAATCTTATAACCCGACCCTGTATTCCCTATGGATTCTATCCTAACTTCGGCTAGGTTGATTGCTGACAACGATCGCTTTCTTATAGGAGCGTGAACATCATCACCTTACTAGCTTAACCTTGTTTGATGAAATACCTTGATATTGGCCCTGGTCTATCCTTGAACATGTGAACCTTGA
>JAABOM020059083.1:0-13189 GCA_011800125.2 Solanum clarkiae
TTAAATTCATAAAGTGAAAAAGAAAAGAAAAAGAATATAAAACAAAGAAAGTGAGTGTATATTATAAGGAAACCTAATAATTAAACTGAAGTTCGGGAAAAATCATAAAATAAGAACCAACACTACTTAGCACAAATTGATGAAGGGAGTGACTGAATCAAAAGTTGAAGAGAGTGAATGAATCAAAAATTGAAATTGAAGTGTTCTTATAGAAATAGAGAAGTCATAAATCAAAAAGGAAAGAAAATAATATTTTATTATATTTAGGACAAAATATTTCATCATATAATTAGGATTCATGATGAAATTAGAAGGACTTTTATTTGATTATTATTTTCAAACAATTAATATCTTTTTCCCATTTAATTTTTGTTAAAGTCATTATTTGGGTTTCCTGGGAAACTTGTGTTAGTTAAATGGAAAAAAGTAAAAAAATAAAATTAACCAAACCGTGTTCCCTACAAAAAAGAAGAACTTCACTAAAAGTTTTTTCCTTAATTTTTTTTTCTATTTTCACTTTGGACATTTCCCTTTTATTTCTTTTTGACTAATTTTCTTTTAGTCTATTTTAGTTGGAAAAAGATCCTTTGTGTAGGGATTTTTGTTTATTTAATTTTTTCTTTACATTTTTTTTGGACGTGTTTCCCCTTTAATTTTTTTTTTTTACTTTTTTTGACTAATTTCCTTTTACTCCAAGTCTATTTTAGTTGGAAAAGGCTTCTTTGTGTAGGAATTTTTCTTTATTTAATTTTTATTTATTTTTAATATTATTAAAATAATAATTCTAGAAAAAAAAGTGAAAAGACGATTTTGTCTAAAGCGAAGTCTTTTAATGAAGGACAAAAAAATTCAATCAATATTATTAAGGGTTTTCACACTTAATATATTATACATATGATTAAGATTTAAGCACTTAATGAGTCCAACAGGTATTTACTCATTACGTTCTCAAAAAGAGACTTCTTAATATTTATAAAGAGGTATTCTGTCATGAACGAAAAATGGAGGTCATGTCATCATGGCATATACCCAAAACCTAACCTAGAGCATATACTAATTCTCTAACTTAGCAGAACTAAAATGTTGCGGAAAAAGCGAAATCAAGTCACATACGAGACTTCTAAAATAAAGTCATTCCATAAATGTAAGGAACATGAGATGCAACAAAAAAATTTCTGCAAAAACCTAGTATAAACATAAAGAGCATCTACTAAAACATTCAAGTCTTAAATATAACACATTAAATAGATATAATCTACTCAATGGATGCATAATAAGAGCTCAGATCCTTAAATCTCTATAAATCATGATATACGCCCTCTCATGTCAATAATAGTTAAGGACTAGTCATAACTAGATATCACAATAAGAAAAAAATAACTTTAGTCAAAATAGGAAGACAACAACATAGACTTCGATACATCCAACATGTCTTTACTAGTCATAGACTGTCACGATCCAAAATCAGATATGATGGCACTTGCCTTTAACCCACTGAGACAAGTCAACCTAAACAAATAATAACAAAGAAACGTGAAATCTAAAGCGATAATGCAATCTAAATAGCAAAAGATAAAAAATATGAATCATAACTATAGTCTAATACCATTTCAGAACTGGTGTCACATGTACTAGCCTCTATTACAAAAAATAAAATACAAATCTTAGTAGCTTTTGTTTCTCAAATAGAAGAAAATCAATAAAGAAGTCTAACAGTCTTGAGAGTAGGTTGGAGCAACAAGCAATTATCTCTCAATCCAACACATGCTTAGTCCATAAGGAAATAGAAACGTCAACAAGATCCGGGCTCACAACCTACACATATTTATAAAAAAATAAGGGTCAGAACCGACAAGTATCTTAAAAAGGATCTAAATGTGGGTAGAGAATAAACAACTCAAGTATTCCTTCCTTCCTAACTACATACCTCTAAAATCACAAAACTGCACATAGGGAAAGGCCAACATACACACAACATAGACAATATATAATCACAGTGTTAGTTCATAATATCTCAATTGATTAATATCAATAGTTTACATGATCAAAGTCAATCAATATATCAAACTTAGTACAAATTAACACATTTAAAACAAGGAGTGAAATGCAATGATATGAAATGTCATGATATGCAAACAACACCATGCAATGACATATAATCGTGATATATGTATGTCCTACTATATACATCCACCAATATAATCAGATCGAACCCATGGAGGCCCATACATAGACCATGTTTCTGTTGAAAATATTTTCCTTTGGCATTTATCTTTCTTATCTAGTTAAAACCACTTTTCTTCGACTTTTCTTTTTTTTTTTTTTCTTTTTTGTCGAAACTATTTTCCTTCGGCATGTTTCAATGAAATATATTGTCACGACCCAACCCAGGGACCGTGATTCGTGCCGATTAGGCACCCAGACAAACATTAAACTGGATTTACAACTATAATAGCTAAGGAATCTATCAAAATTTCGACAGAGTTTCCTCTGTTTTACTGACTAACCACACCTGCACACAGCGATCCCAGCATACAACAAACATCTATACACATATATATGCAGGCCGACAAGGTCACCGCTGCGATAGAATCGCCCAACCAAGGTATCATACATACGTAGTCATACCACATGCAATATCCCATACCCACATGTATCCACAGACCTCTATACATACGAACTGAATCATAGGACGGGACAGGGACCCGTCATACCCTCGAATATACATAAATACAAAATACAGAAAATAAGTATACATGTATATATCAAAAATCCGCTCTTGAGGCAAAGGGAGCACTTCAATGGTAGACAAAGATCCTAAGAAGGTGGCTCTCTAACCTGTACATCAGTACCTGCGGCATGAAATGCAGCCCCCGAAGGAAGGGGGTCAGTATGAAATACGTACCAAATATGCAAAGCGAATAGTATGAATTATAAATGAGAGTAATAACCCCAACAAAAATATATGAGTCAAACCTGCATGCAAACATCAAAATAGTTCTTTATTTACAATATCAAAGTAATGCATATCGGACGGGAACGATGGCGACCTGCAAACTCGCCCCATACCACTGCATAACACTAGAAGTTTTAAATCCCCGAAATCTCCAACACGAGTCCCAACTGTAGTATAAGTAAGCCGAGGCGAAGGGGCCACACACTCACGTCATAGGATAGGTTAGCCGAGGCAAAGGGGCCAAAGCACTCACGTATCATAATGTGTAGAGGTCATCATGCCCGATAAGTGAGCCGAGGCAAAGGGGCCAAAGCACTCACGTGAGCCGGGGCAAAGGGGCCCAACACCCACACGTCATGATGCCAATATATCCCAAGCCCAGCTCCTTATGTCTCCAAACTAAGCAAAGCCGGCCCATGGACAAACCAACCCGCCATATCCAACCTACTTCGGAATATATATATATATATACATATACATCTAGTTATACATACGCATGATAATAACTGTCCCGGAAACCGGTGAATGAGACCATAATGGCACGAATAGAGTCGTGAGAGTCACATGCATAAAAACTAGTTCCATAAGCTTAGAGATATGCAAAATATTCATTGTTGAAATCAAGAAGTTATTCATTTGTGAATTTTGTCAATATTGCTCAAATTTACATATAAAGGTGATTTCAAAGGAACTTACTTAATCCCATCATGCACATTACTAGAATATGCTTCAAAACAATTTTTAAAGAGATTTAGAATTTTTATCAAAAGTTGTACGCATTAGTAATTTCGGAGCAATAGTTTTTCAAACTATTTAACTTTCGGTCAAACGAACATCATTCATGGATTCTAAAGACTCAAAAGTTAAGGATGAAGTTAATTTAGCATAGAAGTAGCAAGGAATGAACATAGACCCCATTTGGGCTTTTCGTCGAAAGCTACGGGTATTTGCGCCCGCCAATAAAATACATTCTTTCAACATCTTTAACCATTTCACACCTTTACAACTTGCGGGCTCTATATACCCAAGAGTCAAAATATAAATATATTTTTTTTATAAAAGAAATACCAAGGAGCGAACATAGGATATATTTGGATCCAAACTGTGAAGGAAAAGGAATTTTTCAAATATATGACGTTGACTGATCTTAACTAATTCATGCTAAGAGATAGGAATCTTTACATACCTCGATCTCTTTCTCCAACTAATTCCAACGCAAGACCAATCCAATTTATGCTTCCGGATGTCCAACGTCTACACAAATTACAATAACGCCAATGATTAACAACCATATCGGGTCTTTAAATCCTAACTTTTTGTTCCAAATTTTATAAAAGTTTCGGAAGCATCTCCCCTTATAATACGCCTCTCCGAGAATTCAACTCAGCTCAAATAATCAACAACAATAACAACAACCTACAACATCAATAAATCCTCTCCAATGCCATCACAACATCAAAAACACCACAAAACGCTATTATGGCACAACTTGATAAAATAGGGAAGCATACATATAGATACATATCTACCATAATCAAGCCTTCCTATATACTCCAAGAACCATAATACATCACTCCAACGCCCAACGCAAACCCCCAACATTAAAACATAACATTACACTTCCAATGGGGCTCTAACTCAAGCTAACCCTCATGTACGCATTCACATAGTTTCCCAACACTTCTTTCACCGCACAAGGACTATTTTCATGTCAACTAAACATAAACACATGACTATAAATCAATATATTCTCATATGCAAACTTGTCCCCATTTCGAACCCCAAATTCCAAATTCACAATTCAAACTAACAATCAACCCTCTTTTCATGTTTTACCTTCAATTTAACACACACCTAACACACCCACAAGTTTTAATTTACATAAATTAAGCTAGAAGTTAACATACCTTCAAGCTTCTTACTAGACCCAAATCTTCATAGCCGTCAAACCAAGCGTTTCCTCAATCAAATAACGCCTCTACGCCACTTAGGGGGATCCAATATACCAAGCTTGAAGCGTCAAATAATCGAAAACTCGAAAAAACATAATTTTTTCCTTTTTACTGTAGCAACCCGAGAGGTTGCTTCAGCTTCTCTTGGTTGCTCTAAATTTTTCTAAGTGTGGGAATGCTTCTTCTTGTACAAGAGATATACATATATATAGGAAACAACTCACCCACTTGAACCAATCAAAAGGAGCCACACACATGACCCCACTAACAATTTAATTCTTAAAGGTCACACTTTGGAAGAGATATACATTTGGTCCCAAACTTTTTCAAATTGAACCAATTAAGGACTTACGGGTTCTAACATATATAATCACATTTCATATGATCATGAGAATATACAAAGAGTTCATATTATACATAGAATTATCATGTAAGATCAATCTTATTATTACTTCAATTATATAATCGATACCGATTGAGTCATTCATAATCACTACTTATCATTTCTTAAGATTTTTCCCATAGTTCACTTATCATCCCTATTCAAGCCTATTCATTTAGAGTCACTATCTCATCAAGTATTTCTCAATAAATTCTAGCACAATACCAATTTTATACAACATTTATTTGAATTTCACTCTTATAATGTCACTATAAACACTTTCCATGATGGTACAATTCATTCATCAATACTTGAGTCAATCTAGGTGAAATACAACTATCAAATACATAAATCATCATAATTCAATCAACTATCTCGATTATGAAAGCCCATATCATCAACTATCATTACTAAAGTATTTCGCAACACCAACAATCATATATCCAATTATAAATCAAGTTTTAACACATTATGATATAACTATTTTAATATTATCCGTTAAGTCATTTTATACATATTATCACCTCAACATCCCCATTACCCATCATAGCTACTAAATCATGTCACTAATCCCAAAATACCCGAAGAAAGGAAGATACTATGTTCAATTAATTTAACAAGGTGTATAATTCCACTTATCTCAAATTAGCCAAACAATCAATCTAACAAGAGTGCCTTCCCCTTCCGAATCGAATCCAACACACCACAATCTAGCCAAGAATAGGTTCACAATAATATTTCAAGAATAATAACACAAAAATAAAGAAATTTGAGGAAATGGTAAAATAGTCCAAAAATTCAATGCCAGAAATCGAGCCTAAAACCTAGATATTTTTAGATAAAAATATTTCCATGTAATTAGAAATTTATTGGTGAAAATCAATTCAAAAGTGGAACTAAAATGAGCTCATAATTCCCATTTTTGTTAAAAATTCAAGTTCACAAAATCCGCCCCTCCTTCCCCCTCCCAATTTTCTCAATTGAAAAGCTAAATTTTGATGTCAAACAAGAAATTATCACTGGATAATGAAGAGGAAAGTTGAGAATACCTTTTTCAGTGAAATATCTTTAAAAAACTAAGTGAAAATCATCCAAGCTGAGCTCTCAAAGTTCAAAAAATGAGAAAATGCCTTAAACTCGTGACTAGGGCCTAAAAACTAGGTCTGTGATATTGCTAAAGCAACAAGGCGTCATGACTCGAACCTTGGGCCTAGTCGTGGCATAACAAATCTGGAACGAGAAGGCATCTCATCCAAGCCTCTTGTTCATACCATAAGCATAATTAAAGTATATAAGAAAATATATGAATAAGCAAACAAAAACATAGTTTTATAGTAAGCTAAAACATGGAAGTCAAATTTTCCTATTAAAGAAAATTACATCAACATAGCCTAAATCATGCATCTATATAACTAGATCTTGGGAGGAACTAGAACAAGTCACTAGATCATCCTCAAGATAAGAAAGAAAATATAAAGTCTCAACATAGTATCATAAGAGCAAGAAAGTCAAGGCTTGTCGTCAAAGCATAAGAACTTACCAAAATCTTCAAGTGTGATCTCCAACTCTAGGCACGATCATGAACAATAGTCTCTCTATCCATCCCTACATGATCAAATCATGTAGGCAAAGATTATGGGTTAGTACTTGGGATATACTAAGCATTTAAACATGAAATGCATCAAAGAAATGTCATAATCAAAATAGCAGTATCCATATACATTTAAATAGAATAAGAAAAATAGACGAATGATTAATGCATCCTTAAAATTATAAATTAAAGTATTTAAAAATATTTCATACCTAGCATACATACATATGTGGTCTTACCTTTTACATGAAATCCCAGTGTTGCCTTTACACCAGAGAAAGATTAGTCTACTTATCAAGTTAGACTATATCTCACCCTATGGGCTTTATCCCAGCACAATGAGTGTCATATATGGATCTACTAACACAATACCATATAGGCTTATAACATAATCCTATG
This sequence comes from Solanum clarkiae, assembly GCA_011800125.2. Lineage (NCBI taxonomy): Eukaryota > Viridiplantae > Streptophyta > Magnoliopsida > Solanales > Solanaceae > Solanum > Solanum clarkiae. Next base: position 7,281 of record JAABOM020059083.1, read on the forward strand.
GTAGCCTGTAGTTATGAAACAAGAGGATTTATATAAGGACTCTTTGGGATAGTCCCCCTTGCTCAATCTTATTAGGTGCTAACTCAAATTCCACAAAATACATAATCATGCAATATATATAGAAATCATCATAGTTCGTATTTCATGAAAAATCATATTTTCATTACTTGTAAAAATTGATATCATAACCTAATAAATCATTTCATTCCATTAAGAATAGTCTATCTACATGACTTGCATAAAGTGTGGGTATATTCCCCATCTTATCTTCTTGCATAAATATTAGGGTCCTGGGTCACCTTCATATATAATCAAGATCATAAACATGCTTTCATATTTGAAATCTCATTCACGAAGGCATAACTTACCATAAAAAATAGGAAAAAAATATGGTTCATGAGCAATTGAAGTTAAAATCATGAAATTTAGTGAAAATCATGTGATATTAATGCAATTGAAATCAAATTGAATCATACATAGGTGAACCCATATCAATTTCATAAGTCCTAATCATCGTACACTTGAAATCCCTTGAAAATCCATTAGCAATCATGCAATTCATATAAATCATCATAATTTATATAAAATATAGTAATCTAATCATATAATAATCATAATTCAAGCATCTGAATAGAAATCATAAAAATTTATGCTTGAACTTGAAAGAAAACAAAGTTAGTTTGAATTTATGCTACACGGATAAATATAGTCCATGGATGAAGCCATACATATCATGAAGGAGAAGCTTTACAAGAAAGCAGAGAATTGACTTTAATCTCCCTTGACAAAGCTTGGAACCCTGTGCTTCTGTCACAACCTAAGCCTAAGGCCTAGGTGCGACATGACAAACGGGAATCCATAAGTCTCAAAACAAGCCTCATAGTATACCTAAGCATATCTTTGGTTGAAAAATGTAGATCAATCATCCATCAATCAAACTAGGGGAATTCAAGACTAGGGATGCAAGCTTGGAAATAATGGGTAAAAAATTTCACCATACAATCTCATTAACACATAAAACTAACAGGAAGGATAAGAAATTCTCCTTTATATATTTTACCTAATTATCTAGAAATTTCATGAATCATGTCTATATCTATGTTTATCTACTTAATTATATATGAAGTATCATGATTACATGGTCTTAATAATTTTCAAAATGATTTCTTCACAAGATTATTATGGTTCATGAATATTCATTGTGGATTTGTATTTTTATGATTCAAAGTAATGTAATTCATAATTATGCATGATCTTCATGAGTTTCATACTTTTAAGTTGTTTTAGCATTGAACCAAACATGATTTATCCAATATTTCAATGAATCATGTCCATAAATGACTAGGAACTCTTTCAAGGTTTATGAATGATATTCAATTATGTTTTATGAAGTCCTTTTGTAACACTTGATAAGATTATCAAAATACCCCTAGAGGATAATGTGCGCATAATGCATCTTTCAATGCTCCGATGGCAAATCTGAAGTCGTATATGCGATCAACATGAAAAATTGAGTGGGTAAGTGGTCTTGATTGATTTTTAGAGCAATCAGATTAAAAGATAATTTTTTGGTGCGAAAACAATTTCTAGTGAAAGTGTGAGACAGGTGTACGACGCACACCTTCCAAGGATCAATACTTAAATTTTTTTCAAAAAATTTTTACGGGATTAGAAAACTCGTTTGGAGAATTTTTGACGAAAAACCTCTAAAACACACTATGCCCGAGGAACTTTTTTCTTTAATTTCGTAAGGGGTATTCTAGACCTTTCTCAACTCCTCTTAAACTCAAAACACGATCTAAATGAGTCGTTTTTAGCGTAAAAAAAGTTTTAAACACTATTCTAAGTCCTTTCTAAGTTCTTGAAAAAGATTAGAACTAAAGTGAAGAGAAGAGGAGCATAAATTCGAGGATTTCGAGGAGAGTTCTTTGAGGATTGATTGTCAAAAGCTTCACACTAGGTACGTAAGGCTAAACTAAAATATGAAATTATTCTCCCATATGCCCCATTGATGGTAATAGAGGAGTTAAGATTCCATGAGTCCCCATACATGTTTCTTGAAATACTTTCTAGAATATTTTCTTGAAATTTATATCTATTACATGTATTTTCATATGTTGATGATCATCATGAACTTGTTTACTTGAATTAAATACTTTTCATGAATTATTGTATTACCCTAAATATTATTTTGTGAAAGCATGCATGAATGAATCTAGGGATAGAGTCTAGAGCCTTGACTTGAGTATGTTGATTGTAATCTTGATAAGAGTATGAGGTTGAGTTAATTGAGATTGATGATCTTATGACTATTCATAATTGAGTTCTAGAGTCTTGTCAAAATGACTTCTTCTAATGATGATCTGGGTCCTTGAGTTCTTAAGCGAATATTGAGTTGAGGAGTTGATTGATGTTAGGCCAAAAATACTATCTCAGTTGAGTTAGTAAGAGGATTGAAAATCTCTATGTGACTAATTGAGATGATGAGTTGCTCTACGAGGCTAATTGAGATAATCAATTGAGATGAGGAGTTTTATGAGCATTGAGTCATGGGAGTAGTGTCGACCACTAAAATGAGTAAGAGTAAATCCAACTCACACTCATTAACTACGTTGCCAAGTGTAGGCGAGGATTAGAACTATTCATTTACATTGAGGTTCCCTCTTGAGTTAAAGTCACTGAAAGCAATAGAGGACTTGTTGAGGCTGGATCACTAGTGAATTCGATTTGTTCTTTACCTAGCAAGTACGGAACGACTTTGGCAACATCTGCAGGATTGTTGTACCATCATTGGTTCATAAGTGATTATTATCGGATAAGAGAAACTCCCAGATAGTCCACACATTAAGTACTCTGAGTCGAGTTGAGTTGAGTTGAGGTGAGTTCTATTGAGTAGAGTTGATTTGAGTTCCATTGAGTTGAGTTTGAGTTGATTGATGAGGTTTGATTGATTGATTGGTCACTTGTCTACTCTTTATTCTTGCTTTAGATAGACATTTGACATTCTGATTGAGTATATTCTGAGTTGATGTTATTTCATTATTATTCTACCTATTTCTGTTTCATTTAGCCATTTTTACACTCGTATATTCCACGTGCTGATATCCCCTTTGGACTGCATCATTTGATGATGCAGAGCTAGGTACTAGAGATCATCAATATGCACATCGTTGAGGATATGAACATTCAGCTGAGTTGGTGAGCCTCCTTTACTTCGGAGGATCATTATTTACTTTCATCTAGCTTATTAGAGTTAGACTTGAGTTAACTTTACTTTTGGTGGGGTGATATGAAGAGGGATATTCCAAGTTTGTAGCCAATTATCACAATTGCCAACAAGTGAAAGTCGAACATCAAAGGCCGGGTGGCCTAGCCCAAGAGATAGAAATTCCTACTTCGAAGTGGGAAGAGATTAACATGGATTTTTTGATTAGTTTTCCAAAGACTAGGAAGCACTTTGATTCTATTTAGGTTATTGTTGATAGATTGACAAAGTTGACTCACTTTCTACCAGTTAAAATAACTTATGATGCCGAGGATTATGCCAAGTTTTAGATTCATGAGTTGGTTAGGTTTCTTGGGGTACCATTGTCTATTATTTCGGATCGTAGTGCTCAATTCACTTCTTATTTTTGGAGATCCTTCCAAAAGGGTCTTGGTACCAAGATCAAACTTAGCATGGCTTTTCATCCTAAAAAAGATGGTCAAGCCGAAAGAAGAATTCAAACTCTTGTGGATATGCTTAGGGCTTGTGCTTTGGAGTTCAAAGGTAGTTGGGATGAACATCTTCCACTCATTGAGTTTGCATATAACAATAACTACCACTCTAGTGTTGGTATGACCCTTTTTGAAGCCTTATATGGTAGGCATTATAGAACCCAATTGGGTGATTTAATGTGAAGGGAAATGACTTTGTTAGGACCGAATTTGGTTATGGAAGCTTTGTAGAAGGTAGGGTTAATAAGGGAGAGAGTGAAAACGGCTCAAAGTAGGAAAAACTCCTACTCCGATATGAGAAGAAGAGACCTTGAGTTTAATGTTGATGATTGGATATACTTGAAAGTCTCACTCGTAAAGGGTGTGGTCCGGTTTGGCAAGAAAGAAAAATTGTGACCAAGGGTTTGTGGGACCCTATAGAATCTTGAGGAGAATTGGTAAGGTTGCATATGAATTGGAGTTGCCTATATATATGAGTCTGGTTCATCCGGTCTTCCATGTGTCTATATATATATGAGTCTGGTTCATCCGGTCTTCCATGTGTCTATGTTGAGGAAGTGTGTGGGTGACCCAAGTGCTATTGTGCCTTTAGAGGTTGTGGGCATTGTGGAGGATAACTTGACCTGTGAGGAGGTCTCGATGAAAATATTAGATAGGAAAATGAAAAGGTTGAGAAACAAAGATGTGGCATTGGTCAAAGTCCTTTGAAGGAATTATCAAATTGAGAGTAAATGGATATGAAAAAGCGATATTCTTACCTCTTTCACTCTACTCAAGCCGAAGAAAACATTTTAAGTCCAATCTATGATTTCAAGTCTCAAGTTTCAATTCCTATGTCATTTTGCATGCATACATGTTCATGGTGATAAATTTTGATGATTTTTTGTGCATATGTGTGGAAATTCTTAAGAATGATATTTAAGTGTGTTTGTTGCATTTATGCCGGGTTGGAAGTTTCACGATTACTTCTTTCACGCATGTTTCTTTGATATTCAGGGACGAATGTTCCTAAGGGGGAGATATTGTAATAACCCTCATGTGCTTCGAAATGCCCTATAAGTGTATTTCTCAAATATCTCAAAACCTGTGCATGATTTCAAAAACCAACTTCATATTCTTGTTCAGGGGGCAAAATTGAGTGAGAAAAGGGTAACCCTTGAATTTTAGAAGACCCATAGCGAAAAATAATTTTTGCTACAGGGACCAAAAACAGTGTGCCTGTGCGTCCAGGGCGCAACATGCTTGGGATGCGGCACCGTGTAATAACTGACCCTTCACGCTTGGTCCACATCGCGCCTTGGGCGCAGACCAGTGCAAAGTTTTCCTGATTTTGCTTGTTTTGTCCAATGGCATTTGGGTAATAACCCAATGCCCATTTAAATATGAAACCCTCCTTCCTTAGTCATTTTTCATCTCTAAAACCCATAAGATCCTCTCAAGAACATTAACCCATCCACCATTCAATTTCAAGAATCTCAAGTACTAGTTTTGGAATTCAAGAATCCAACACAAACCTCAAGTCTTCCTCAATTCAATTCCAAAAAAGTCTCAAGTTTAGGTATGTGGGTTTCATGGGTTCCTTCCACCCATGAAGCCAAACCTTGCGTCTTTATCAAATTTTATGATTTTAATATTGATTAATCTATGGGTAAACTTGATTATACCTTATAAATGTGATTAAGGTTTAGATTCTTCAAGTATGGATTAACTATGCATGAATATCTATTGAAGCTATTTTCATGAGTTGATTATGCTTATTAAGGCTATACATGCCATGAATTATGAGACTATGAATGATGGTGAATTCTTAAGATGGATTTCATGGCACCCAAATGAGAGTTTTACTACTATGTTGGTAGGTTGATTTAAATGACTTTAAATTAAATTGATTTTACACCTTCTTGTCCCATCTGTCACATCCCAACCTAGGGCCGTGACCAGTGCCCGACAGGGGCACCTAGACACATACTAATCTGAATTTCTCATTTATCCAACCTGGACACCCGCCGAAAATTCGACAGAGTTTCCTCTGTTTTAGTAACTAACATCACCTGCAAATAAAATCCAGCAACATCCCAGACAACAATATAAATACATATTTCTTTATACATATATATAAATGCGGGCCGACAAGGTCTCCGCTGTGGTCCTGCTGCCTAATAATCATATCATACATAAAATAATGCGGTCTC
>JAABOM020059084.1:0-13188 GCA_011800125.2 Solanum clarkiae
CTTGGTGATAACCTGATCTTAAATCAATTTTTGAAAAGCATTTGGCACCTTGTAACTGATCAAATAAATCATCAATCTTGGGAAGGGGGTATCTATTCTTAATTATCACCCTATTCAATTATCGATAGTCAATACCCATTCTCAAGGTGCCATCCTTTTTGTGTACAAATAACACTGGTGCACCCCAAGGGGACACACTAGGTCTTATAAATCCCTTCTCCAATAAGTCCTTTAACTGATCTTTTAATTCATGCAATTCTGCCGGGGCCATTCTATATGGAGGGATAAAAATAGGTTGAGTGCCTGGAAGTAAGTCAATACCAAAATTTATTTCTCGTTCTGGAGGTAAGCTTGGAAGTTCTTCAGGGAACACATCAACAAATTCATTCACCACTGGAACTGATTGAAGGGTTGGTGATTCTGCCTCCATATCCCTCACTCTAATTAAATGACATATATACCCCTTGGATATCATCTTTCTGGACTTAAAATAAGAGATAAACTTCCCCTTTGGTGCCCCAACATTGCCTTCCCATTCAAGAAATGCCTCATTTGGAAAGTGGAAGTACACACTCTTAGTTCAGCAATCCACGGTGGCATAGCAAGAAACTAACCAATCCATATCCATTATAACATCAAATACCACCATTTTTATCTCAATTAGGTCAGCCAATGTGTCACAGTCACGAACAGTTACTACACAGTCATAATAAAGCCTTCTAGCCATAATAGATACACCAGTTGGTGTAGACACTTTAAATGGTTTGTTCAATAGTTTGGGTGTTCTCTTAAGCTTCCAAACAAATAGTGGAGTGATGTATGATAGTGTTGAACTAGGGTTAATTAATGCATATACATTATGTGAAAAGATGGACAATGTACTTGTGACCACATCGGGTGAAGCTTCCAAATTTTACCGACTCCCCAGAGCATAAGTGCGATTCTGGACTCCGCTAGAGCTAGATGCCTCTAACACCTCTACCACGACCCATTGGTGCTTGTTCCCTACCTAATGTAGGAACTAACGATGATGATGCAACAATTGAACCAGTAGATTGTGCTATATTGCTCATACGCTTCCTCGGGCGATCTCTCATCATATATCCTGGAGCACCACACCAATAACAAACATCTGTCCCAACACGACATATACCCAGATGACTCCTTCTATACTGTTTACAGTGCTGCCTAGGAGTCATTGGTTGGCCTGTCGAATATTCTATGGTCTGTATACCTTGTCCCTCACCTTGTTGACCAAATTGATTACTTCTAGACCCTTGAAGTTGTGGTAGAGCACTGGCTGCAGAGTAGGAGGATGATGGCCTAGGCAGTCTATTAGAAAATTGAGGCCTAAGTGCACCTTGGGGTGGTGTAAACTGACCCGTAGATCTGGACCTTTTGGCCTACCCTCTTTCCAACTCTTGTGTCCTTCTTATCTGCCTTTGATCCTCCAATTTCTGTGCAAAAAGCTCGCATCCTCACTATGTCCATGTCTTTATTTAAGGAAGCAATGGTACAGTCTTTGACCAGATACGTATCCAATCTATCCACATATCGATAAATTCTATCTGCCATAGTAGCAACTACATTAGGAGCATACCTGGACAGAGAATTAAATTGAAGGCTATACTCCCTGACGCTCATATTCCCTTGGTGGAGATTCAAGAACTGATCTACACGGGCCTCTCGGATCTCTAATGGCAAGTAATGGTCAAGAAATGCCTCTTTGAACTCCTTCTAGGTAGTTGAAGAAGTATCTATATCTTTGGATTGCTTCTAAGCTTCATACCACAATATAGCCACACCCTTCAACCAATATGTTGCTAACTCGACAGCTTCTGTACTACTCACATGCATAATATATAAAGTGCGCTGAATCTGATCAATAAAGTCCTGGGGGTCTTCATTAGGATCTGAGCCAGTGAAGGATGGAAGGTCCAAATTAAGGAAATCACGTATCCTTGTGCCAGCTTCCCTATTCGCACAACCTGCACCTATAACTGGAACTTCTTGTCTTTGACCTTGGCCAGCAACTATACGGGTCAATAGTTGGACTGCATTTCTCAAATCCTGCACGGTAGCATCAATAGGTGGTTTCGGGGGAATTTCACTACTTACGGGTTCATCGAGAGCTCGAGGAGTTGGAGATTCTGTGATAGAGTCTCCTCTTGAACCTCATTTTGTTGTCTCACCTGACTGGGTATACCAACCACCATTTCTACTCCCTTCCATTTACCTTTGTTTTGCCTGCTTTCTGGCATACTTGCTGTACAAAATAATTTAGAGGTTAGACATAATGCACCTACTATACTTGGCTCTATGGCACGATCTAAAGAATGAAAAGAAAATAATAACTCCTAAATGCCATATATCCTCCTGCTTATAAATGTGGTGCATAACACATCGATGAACAAGATTCTACATAGATATGGCTTTGTAGACTCCCTAGGATGACCCGCTCTGATACCACTGTTGTCACGCCTAAAGCCCCGTTAGGGCAGACTGGAATCCGTTACCGATATGGCCCGGGAGAACCAACCTATATCTATGCGCTTTCTATACATATTATAAGGGATTCTTACACTTGACATGCCTTTAAGAAAATAAACAGTGATAACAAGCCAAAAGAAAATGCATATGGCTAGACCATTGGGGCCACAGTGTTTAAAGCATGAGAGATTCCCACACTTTAATTTACATAATCTACAAGCCTCTAGATAAGAAAAAGTATCTGACAAGGGTCGGGACAGGCCCCACCTCGACTAACTGTACAATACAAACGTATAAGCTCTAGATGCACAAACTCTGAAGCAACCAGGAGCTTGGTAACAGCAGCTGAATGTCCTGTACTCCTACTGGGGAGATCTACTAGCACCTGTACCTACAACATGAAATGCAGGTCCCCCATAAGGGTCGTCAGTATGAGATAATGTACTAAATATGTAAGGTAGGAAATACTGTATATGAAGTAGTAACTCAAATGAAACTATGCACTAGTGTAGGATAAGAGACCACCTTTGGTTATACTTTGGGATCATGTATTTTATGTTTTTTTTATTATTTTACCTTTACTCTATATTCCGTGCATAACATGTAATACAAATGACCAGCTGATTAGTGGTAAAACTATATCAGGATCATCCTTAGCTAGGTTCTTCTTTAACCCCTCGAGCTACCACCCATGACAGGATCGTCCCTGGCTAGGTGATTCTTCCACCCCTTGGGCTACCACCCATCAATAAACAATATATTTTATCTTTCAATTACCTTTGAGGTGATTCTTTTGGTGGTCACAATATTGGAGCAGCAGGACTGTAGATGTGACATGTGACATGTAGATAATCACACAACACAATATGACAATAGAAAGTGTACGTTATATAAATAATTAAATGCGTATGAGATGAAATAACTCATGAACTTTATTTGGCAAAAAGAGCCCATGTAACTTGGTATCCAAGTATGTATGCAGATTTGAAGGTGACTATATATGGGAGCATATGAACATGTGCAAGAGTGTAGACATAGTTAATAGTTGTGTCGAAGTTGGTAAGCGCCTTTATGTGCCGAGGAAACATCTATATTTCATGCCAAATAATACGAAATCAAGTAGCCTTACATACCTCGCTGTACGACCTCGCTATTACCTCGAGATAACCTTCCCTTCCTCCAAATATTTATCTACAACATAATAGGTGATATAACTAGCATTAGCATCAATAAATACATCTTGGTAGCCCAATCTCATTAAATAAAACAACGGGCAGCAAGCCTATAATTAGCGATGCAAATGCATTCCTTCAAACTTTTCACTTATAATCATATTTTCTAGTACACATTCACATGTACACATCATGTACATCCTGTTTTAGTGGCATAACAGTCTTACAACAGACCACAAGGCCCAACATATAACAATTCTACACAACCTACAAATGGACAGCATAACGTTACGTCCCTTTGTCCCATTTTGACGTCGACAATTCCAAACCCATTCCAACTTTAACCAAACTGTTCTCAACACATCTATATGCAAAAACAACCTTGAAATAATCTCAGAATAGTAACAAATCAGTCATTAAAGATGTGAGGCAATAGCCTTCCATCCAACAACCAACAAGTTTGTATTAAGAACACAATTGTGATACCCTATAAGAACTCACTTTTGCGGATTATAAAAGTGGTGCAGCAGCTTTTATACATCATTTAAGAACCAGTACTCATTAATAACTATAGCCTCCCTTCATAATCAATCCAACCAAAAAGAGAAAAGCTTCCAAATAAACAAGAAAAATGTATAACAATCTTGGCACACATGCTGTCCAAAATTTTCAGCATATACCTAACCAACGTAGGCTCTTATTTTTCATGAAGAAACCTTATTAAACACACAACTATAATCACTTCACTTTACCTTCAAGGTTGAGGGCCTCCTTAGTAACCCTAAAAGCTTATTGTGGATGCTTGTAAGGTCAAGAAAGAGTTGAGAGAAAACTTGGAGAGCAGTCTGATTTTTCTTTGGTTTAAGTTGAAAATGACTTTTGGGAGCTATTTTAAACCCTTTTTAAAGGGGAAATATGGCCGACTTACTAAGACATTTTTAGCCTTAATTTACCAAGCTGGTGATGCAGCTCCTTTCCCCTTTCACTTGGGCCTTAATGGATTCAAATTGGTTGGGCTTTTGCTGCCCATTTTTCAGCTTTCTTCTTAATTAGTTTTGGGACCAATTAGCCAAAGAAATTGTGATGTCTTTGGGCTCTTTTGGTATCCTTCTTGGGCTGAAAATATAATCCATTTATGATGCTAAAACATGGGCCAAAGTTACATCCTTAACACGGACTTTATTCATAATCGGACTTGGACAAATTCGATATCGGGCCTCGTCTCCGTTTAGCTAGCAAATTTAGGCTAAGCAAGTAGGTGACTCACCTGCTAGCTTACTAAGTCCTGCAATCACTTTAATTGTCTTACTTCATTTAAGGCGATGATCTCATCAATTTGACTTAAAGCTTATTGACACTCGACCCTCTTCAGCGTTAGACATACATATCACCCTTTAGTTAGAAATTCAAGCAATTTTAAAAATGGGCACTAATTTGACCAAATCATATCATGTTTCATATGCATAGTACTAGTATTGTAAGATGTGGGGTGTTATAGTGTAGGTCCGAGAAACTTCCATATAGTATGCCCTCTTAATAGTACTCTTATGTTGATGTGATTGCGTGAGTCTTAATGAATGTTAAATGAAATAGTATCTATTGCGTGTTCTCAAATGAGATGAATGCTTAATGAAATGATGTTTCCATATACACTTCTTATCTCGCTTACTTTTAGCCCATATTTACATATTGTACATTCCACGTATTGACGCCACTCTGGCACTGCATCATTTTATGATGCAGATTTGGTAGACAGGGGATATCAGCAAGCGAATTGTTGAAGTCTAGGCTTCCAGCTCCAGAGATTTGGTGAGTCCTCCCCTGCATTCAGAGGATGCCTTTTATTTCTTTTTCTATATCTTGAGTCATTTTTGAGTTTGTGGTAGCCATGGCCTGTCACGATACCATCTTAGGTTATTAGTTATAGAGGCTTCATAGGCGTAGAGAGTTGATGGATTGATGTTGGGGTTCTTTTCCCCTTTCTTTTTCTAAACCGAGCTTACTTTTCATTCTATGAAACTATATGAATATTGATGACTAGTTCTGCGGCCTATGGCCCTTGTTTCTTTGATGGAAATGTGGTATCCCGCTAATATGATTTCTTGTGTGTTCCGCTAATCTTAATGAAAGAAGGAATGTAATGAGGCCAGGCAGTTTTTTTGGAGACTAGCAATAGTCTCTGAGTTCCATTTACGCCTAGGGTACCCTCCCGGAGCATGACACACTTAGTCAGTCAAAAGGATCATCATCCAAGGCAACTGACATGGCCATTCATCAATCCACTTAAAATTCAACAATTTCACAACAAGAACATGGATGATAGTCATGCACTAACCCTCCATCAATGATAATGCATGCTCATCTATTTATTATCACAATCAAATGGTTCTATGGCTATGAACTCAGTCAAGTGATAACTTACACTTAGGAATGATGTCACCCAATCTGTCATCAAGCAAGGTTACTTCACTCAAAGGAGTGTAAAGGTTACTCAGACTTCACCCATAGCCTATAAGAACAATCAATTTAAACAACCAAGCATTTTCATTCAAGCATTCTCATGATCATGGTACTATCGCAAATGAAAGCATTCAAGCAAGGTGACAATATGAAATTGAGACAATATCCATAAACATTTCATAACTGGGCAGCAAATTATTCATTCATAAACCTAGCCCAAATCATAGGCACCACCGATTTCATCCTGTTTGAGTAGAATCAAAACCCATGATAAATCAATCATATATGTAATATAGGATTTTAGTATCACCATAAAGGTCTATCCACGCATTTTCAAACAAGATTTGGCACAATAAAATATGATTAACACACTCACAAACCCCGATAAACCTTTTTATCAGTGAAATTCTTCCAAAAGAACTAAATCAAGGACTAATAATATACCTCTTCAATGGTGATACATAATGAGGATCCTTAAAGATGCTTTGGTGATGAATATACTGAACTTCCTTATGAAAATTTTCCTAGAAAAAGCTAAACTGGGATGTTGGAATGTGAAAAGAGTGAAAAGGAGGGAAGGTGGAAAGTGAAAGGACCAAGGCATTTGAAAAGCCTTAAGTAGGTCTGTGAGCCATGCATGTTTGGCGATACTGAACAACACCGCCTAGCAAGGTAATATGCCAAGTATGCTAGGGTGTGCCTTTTTTAACAGTATGCATACCTTTCTTTCAGCCTTAAAGGGTAGTGAAATTGAACATCCCTCGTTCGTTTTGATGATTTGCTGAGTTACCACTGAGTCCTCAGAATTCGAAAGCACCTCAGGATTCATCAAGTAACTCAGAAGGTCGTCAATCTGATAGTCACCTTTTTGACTTGGCAATACGCTGGTTGGTTCCACCGATTGCCCTTTTAGCTTTCTGGTCCAATTTTTCTTTTTCAACCCTGCACAAATAAAAAACTATTATTTGAAACTAACATTAGCAACTACTCACCTTGGGTTGCCCAAGTAGCACATTAGTTAATGTCATGGCACGATATAGTTCCTCTTCTTCATCAAGTCACTGCAGATTGGTTCATCACTGACAACACTTCGGGATTATCTTCCAACTTTAGAGTTTTACATATATTGAATACTACTTTCTTATCATTCACTTTGAACTTAAAGTCTCTACTCTTTACATCCACAATAGATATTCCAGTGGCTAAGAACAGCCTTCCCAAGATAATTAGCACTTCGGTATCCACCACACAATCTAATATCACAAAATCAGCAGGAAGAATGAACTTGTTCACCTTCACCAATACATCATGTGAAATCCCAACCAGTCATTTGATAGACTGATCAGCCTTGAGTAGCTACATTGTTATTGGTGAAGGGGTCTCCAACCCCATTTCTTCAAATATGACTAGGAGAATTATGTTTATACTCGCTTCCAAGTCACATGATGCCTTACTAAACTTCAAAGCTTCAATGGTGCATGGAATAGTGAATGCACCTGTGTCTTCTTTCTTCACTACCAACTTTTGTGTTAAGGTTGCACTATAATTATGAGACATCTCAATTGTCTCGTATTCAAGAGTTCGCTTCTTTATGACTAATTCTTTTATGAATCTAGCATGAGCTTGCAACTCAATCAATGCTTCCACAAGTGGAACATTTATCGACAATGAATTGAACATAGAGAGGAATTTTTGAAACTTTATCCTCCTCTTTCTTCTTCAATCTCTGAGGAAAAGGAGGATCAATCTTGACTTGAGATGTTTTCAACCTCATAACTGTACTTGAGTTTTAGAGGAACAATTTCTTGACATTCATAGCATCATCCCCAATCTTCTTTTGTTTGTCACCCCCGAGATTGCTAAGAGCATCACCACCTTCATCATTAGCTATAGCTTATCAACTTCAACAGTAACTGTACCTTTATTTTCTCCCACTTCATTTAGGCCTTCTTCAACAACAAGAATGGCTTTGTGCCTTCTACCACTTTCCCACTACTAGTAGTAATGGCTAAGCATTGCTGATTATTTCCCTTAGGATTGGAGACCGTGTCACTAGGAGAACCTCCATTTGGATGCAAATTCAGATGAGCTGATATGTTTTCAAGCTGAGATTTCAGGTGCTTAATAAACGCTGAATGTTATATCACTGTTTGACTCAACTATGAAAAGTCATACTTCATCTCCTTCAATACTTTATCGGAGGCTTCCACCTTGCTGAAGATTCGGGTGAGCATATCTTTAGTCCGATGATTGTCTGGATTTCCCACCGGGTCAACAACTTTCACCTTGTCACGGGGTGGAACATACCTATCTCCTATCCTATCATGGTTTCTCCAACCCCCAACTTGAGGTTAGTTAGGCCATGCATAATCTCACCATTCAATGTTAGTTTTCTAACCTTGATTCCAGGGTGGCCTTGGAGAAGCCAGCCGAGAAACAACCATTTGGCTTTTCCGTATGATGTACCTTCTCATTGTAACTACCAAATGGTGCACCATCAAACATCAAATTAATGGTAGCTCCCATAACATTCACACTTTAACAATTTTCTCCCATACATACTTAGTCAAGAGGTCAAATTAAATTAACATCTTAGCCATGTTGTAACACCCCACACCTTACAATATTAGTACTACGCAAATGAAACATGATATGGTTTGGTCAAATCAGCACCCATTTTTAAAAGTGCTCGAATCTTATGTTATAGGGGGATATGTGCGTCTAACGCTTAAGGGGATCGAGTGTATACATGTTTTGTGTCAAATTGAGAAGATCACAACCTTAAATGAATTAAGACAATTGAGGTGCTTGTAGGACTTAATAAGCTAGCAGGTGAGTCACCTACTTGCTTAACTTAAATTGCTAGCAAAACGGAGACGAGGCCCGATGTCGGATTTGTCCAAGTCCGATTATGAATAAAGTCCGTTTTAAGGGTATAACTTTAGCCCAAGTTTTATCATCATAAATAGACTTTATTTTTAGACCAAGAAGAATATAAAAAGAGCCCAAGTACATCACAACCCATTTGACTAATTGGGCCTAAACTAAGTGAAGAGAAAGTTGGAAAATGGGCAGTCCAAGCCAATCAACTTGGAGACCCATTTGGGCCCAAGTGTAAGGACCAAGCTGCTGGATAACTAGATTATTAATATGTGGTATAAGGTGATCAAAACGTCAAGAGTAAGGCTGCCAAATTAGGCCTTTAAAAAGGGGTTACAAGCAGCAAAATTCATTCACTCTTAGACTTGGAAAATTTCAGCTCTCTCAAAACTTTATTGTTCTTATTTCTTAACCTAGCAAGTTGCCACAAGACAACTTCTAGTGTTCTTCGAGAATCCCTACACCTTGAAGACAGTAGCAAGTAAGTTTACACGTGTTTAGTATGGTTTTCCTATGAAAAAACAACAAGTATATGCTAGTATGTTTGTGTTAGAAATTTGGGACAACATGTATTTAGAAAGTTTCTACATACTTGCCTTTTATTTTAGTGACTTCTTTATGATTTTTGGGCTATTTTATGAAGATAAATTGATGTTATTAATAAGGTTTGAGGTATAAATATTACCCTAAGGTTGCTGCCCTGATTTTGGTTTCATTTAACAAATGCGTTTTATTGTGTTATCTTAAGTGTAATGTTGATTGAAACTTGTGGGCTGTTGGATGGAAGGTTATTGGCTCACGTCCTTCATGACTTCTTGGGTGCTGTTCTAAGACTGTTTTAGTACTATTTGTATGTGTAAATGTTATTGGAACAGTTTGGTTAGAGTTGGAACAGGTTTGGAATTGTCGACATCGAAATGTAGCGAAGGGAGGTAACATTATGTTGTACACTTGTAGGTTGTGTAGAATTGTTATATGTTGTGCTTTGTGGGATGTTGTGAGACTATTATGGCACTAAAACTGGCTAGACATGATGTGTACATGCGAATGTGTATTAGAAAAATATGATTAGGGGCGAAAAGGTTGAAAGAATATGCTCAGGTTTATAAACACCCGCTTACTACCCGTGTGTTGTTTTCTTATGTGATTGGGCTGCCAAGATGTATCTACTAGATGCTAATGCCAGTTTTATTACTTACTATATTGTAGATGAATATTTGGAGGAAGGGAAGGTTATCTTGAGGTAGTAACGAGGTCATACAACGTGGTATGTAAGGCTACTTGATTTTGTATTACTTGGCATGAAATCTAGATTCTTCCTTGGCACATAAAGGCACTTGCTAACTCCGACGCAACTATTAACCATGTCTCCACTCTTTGGAATGTTCAAATGCTTCCATACACAGTCACTTTAAAATCTGTATACATGCTTAGATACCAAGTTACATGGATTCTTGTTACTAAATAAAGTTCACGAGTTGTTCCATTTCATACGCATTTCATTATTTTTGTAACGTACTTTTTTCATTGTCATATGTCTTGTATGATTATCTACATGTCACATACTAGAAATACAGTCCTACAGCTCCAATATTGTGACCACCAAAAGAACTATCTCAAAGGTAATTGAAAGGTAAAGTATATTGTCTATTGATGGGTGGTAGCCTGAGGGGTGGAAGAATCACCTAGCCAGGGACGATCTTATCACGGGTGGTAGCCCGAGGGATTAAGGAATAACTAGCCAGGGATGATCCCGATATAGTTTACCACTAATTAGTTAGTCATTTGTTACATGTTGTGCACAGATTATACAGTAAAGGTAAAGTAATATAAAGAACATAAAGTACATGATCCCAAAGTATAACCAAAGGTGGTCTTTTATCCTACACCAGTGCATAGTTTCATTTGAGTTGTTACTTAATGTACAGTATATCCTGCCTTACATATTTAGTACATTATCCCATACTGACGTCCCTTACAGGGGACCTGTATTTCATGCTGCAGGTACAGGTGCTACTAGATCTCCCAGTAGGAGTACAACATACCTAGCTACTATTACCAAGCTCCAGGTTGCTTCAGAACTTTGCATGTCTAGAGCTTATATGTTTGTATTGTACAGTTAGTTGAGGTGGGGCCTATCCCGACCCTTATCAGTCACTTTTCCTTATCTAGAGGCTTTGTAGACTATGCAAATTAAAGTGTGGTCCTATCTTATACTTTAAACAACGTGGCCCCAACAGCCTAGCCATATGTATTTTCTTTTGGCTTGTTATAGCTGTTTAATTTCTTAAAGGCACGTTAAATGTAGAAATCCCTTATAATACGTATGGAAAGTGCATAGATACAGGTTGGTTCTCCCGGGACTTATCAACAATGGGTGCCAGTCCGCCTTCGCGGGACTTGGGGCGTGACATAAGTGGTATCAGAGCGGGTCATCCTAGGGAGTCTACAAAGCCGTGTCTATGTAGAATCTTATTTATCGATGTGTTGTGCACCACATTTATAAGAAGGAGGCTACATGGTATTTATAGTTGTTACTTTCTTCCCATTCTTTAGATCGTGCCATAAAGTCAAGTGTAATAGGTGCATTATGTCTATTCCCTAAATTGTTTTATACAACAAGTATGCCAGAAACAAGGCAGAACAAAGGTAAAGGGAAGGGAGTAGAAGTAGTGGTCGGTATACCCAGTCAGGTGAGACAATGAGATAAGGTTCAAGAGGAGTCTTTGTCATAGACATCTCCAACCCCTCCAGTTCTTGATGAACCCGAGAGTAGTGAAATTCCTCCAGAACCACCTATTGATGCTACCGTGCAGGATCTGAGAAATGCAGTCCAACAATTGACTCGTATAGTTGCTGGCCAAGGTCAAAGGCAGGAAGGTCCAGATATGGGTACAGGTGGTACAAATAGGGCAGCTGGTATAAGGATACGTTTTTTTCTTAATTTGTACCCTCCATCCTTCACTGGGTCAAATCCTAATGAAGATCTCCAAGAATTTATTGATCAGATTCAGCATACTTTAGATGTTATGCATGTGAGTGATACAGAAGTTGTCGAGTTAGCGACATATAGGTTGAAGGGTGTGGCTATATTGTGGTATGAAGCTTGGAAGCAATCTAAGGGCGTAGATGCACCTCCAACTACCTGGAAAGAATTCAAAGAGTCATTTCTTGACAATTACTTGCCATTAGAGATCCGAGAGGCCCGTGCAGATCAGTTCTTGAACCTCCACCAAGGTAATATGAGCCTGAGGGAGTATAGGCTTCAATTTAATTCCCTGGCAAGGTATGCTCCTAATGTAGTTGCTACTATGGCAGATAGAGTTCATCGATATGTAGATAGGTTAGATGTGTATCTGGTCAGAGACTGTACCATTTCTTCCTTGAACAAAGATATGTACATAGCGAGAATGCAGGCTTTTGCACAAAAATTGGAGGATCAGAGGCAAAGGAGAAGGACACAAGAGTTGGAAATGGGGCAAGCCAAAAGAGCTAGATCTACGGGGCAGTTTACACCACCCCAAGGTGAGCTTAGGCCTCAATTGTTTAATAGACCGCCTAATCCATCATCCTCCTACTCTATAGCCAGTGCTCCACCCAACTTCAGGGGTCTAGAAGGAATCATTTTGGTCCAAGAAGAGAAGGGCAAGGTGCCCGAATAATGGGATATTCAGCAGGCCAGCAAATGACTCCTATGTAGCCTTGTAAACAATGTGGAAGGAGTCATTCAGGTACATGTTGTGTTGGGACAGATGCTTGTTATTGGTGTGGTGCACTAGGGCATATGATAAGAGATTGCCCGAGGAGACGTATGGGTGGTTTAGCACAATCTACTAGATCAGCTGTTGCATTATCATTGTCAGTTTCTCCATCAGGTAGGGATTAGAAGGCACCTATGGGTCATGGTAGAGGTGTTAGAGGGCAGCTAGCTCTAGCGGGGTCCAGAATCACGCTTATGCTCTGGGGAGCCGGCAAAATTTGGAAGCTTCACCTGATGTGTTCACAGGTACATTGTCAATCTTTTCACATAATGTATATGCATTAATTAACCTTGGTTCTACACTATCATACATCACTCGACTAGTTGCTGGGAAGCTTAACAGAACACACAAATTATTGAACAAACCATTTGAAGTGTCTACACCAACCGATGAATCTATTATGGCTAGAAGGGTTTATTATGACT
>JAABOM020059085.1:0-13188 GCA_011800125.2 Solanum clarkiae
CCCAAAAGAGCCTTTTAACTTCCTCATCTAAGCCTACTTGGGGCGCATAAGCACTAACTACGTTCACCACTTGTCTATCCACCACGAGCTTGATAAACATCATCCTATCATTAACCCTCCTAACCTCAACTACATACTCCCTTAGATCCTTGTCTACTAGGATACCCACACCATTTCTATCCTTAGATCCACCCGAATACCACAACTTAAAACCATCCACATCCCGAGCCTTGGTGCCTACCCACCTGGTCTCCTGGACACATGCTATATTAATATGTCTCCGCTTAAGACACTTTACTAGCTCTACGGATTTCCCAGTAAGAGAACCTATATTCCACGACCCGACCCTTAACTTGTATACCACCGTGTCTCCCTTACCAGCCCTAGCCCTAACCCCTGACCCCAATCGATAACATGACCCTAGTCCACCATGAGTTTTATACGCCAGTAACTAAGAACTAAAATCCCTCTAAGCTGCACAAATAAACTACCAATCAACAGGTATACAACAATATACCACCACAATTTACAACAATATATAATAATATACAGTGATATACAAGCACAATATATGCCAATATACCGCACTATACACACTATACAGCAGCAGTAAATTATGGGACAATACTAACAGGGGAAGAATATATTAGAAAGTAGTAAATGTTGAGTAACTAAAAAAATTCCCTAACAAAGTCAATTTATTATAGCAAACAAACAAGCAGGGACACCTTGACAATATACAAACAACAACTCAAGAGTAACAATAGTAAGTAAAATTAACAACAGTACCAATAAGCAAAAAATCAAGAACAATAATGACAAAAGAAGTAAATAATCAAACTGAACAAGCAATAATATCAGAAATGATACAGAAAAAAAGTCAAGGGTTAGAGTTCATCGGGATTTTGGCAATTTTTGGTTGATATCTTGATTTTTGGTGAAAGCTCCGATCGATCACAAAATCAAAGTTGAAGGGGTTGCCAGAAGTAGTTGTAGATTCTTGATTTTGTCCAGATTTCTTAGCAGAAACACTGAATCTTGGATTCTTGAATGATAATCTTGGATGGGGTATGGTTGAAAGGAGAAATTTAGCAACAGTAAATCACGCAGAACAGTTACTGGTGGCGAGAGATACGGCGGAAGAGGTGGAACAGCGGTCACGGTGGAAGACTGTCGACCGTTTGGTTTTGCCTGAGTGTTTGTTTGTTGCGATGATGCACTGGCAGAAATCGCCAGCCGATGAGAGGGAATCCAACAGTCAAAAGTGATGCAATCCTTCTTGTGATCCGAAAAAACAGATCTGACGATAATGCCTTTTTTTTCTACCAGCTCACCGGCGCCGGAAAATTCAACGTTAGCGAGGGAAATTGCACAGAGAAGACGCAGAAAAGGTCAGCAGAGGACATTAGCCTGCCTTTTTTTTTTAATATTTTGAATGCTATGAGGGTGAAAATTGGCTAAGTATAGATATTTTCATGCTTGGGAAGAATTAGGCCCAAGGCATAAAAGTCTTGGACCAAGGTACAAAGCTGGACAAAAAAATACATAGAGGCGCGCCCTTGGAGTGTTACGCCAAGGGCGCAAAAACCTTTTTGGAAATCTGATTTTGCGATTTCCAAATTTTGATACGATTGCTCTTAAATTGGGGTTAGACCAATCTTCTACTAAATTTGACATCTTGAACAAGAATATAAAGTCATATTTTTGATATCTTGCAGGATTTTGAGATATATGAAAATTACGTTTTCGGGCACTTCTGAGGCACATGTTCGAGCACTTTTCTTGGGTTTGTTTCAATACCTCTCCCTTGGGAACAGTTGTCCCTAAATGTGAAAGAAACGTATATGAGAGACACAAACATGACGATTTCAGTCCACATAAAGATGCAACAATGCACTTAAATATCATTTCAAAAATCTTACCATAAGTGTAAAATCATCACGAACTTGTCAATTTAAACATGAATGTATGCATATCTCATGGGCTGAACTGAGATTTGAAATCACACAGGGGACTTAGAGTGATACCTTAGGCTTGAGTAGAGTGGAAATAATAAGGATATCACTTTCGCTTGTCAACTTCAACCTCCCAGGTAGCACTTTAAACTTGTTGATTCCTCCAATGGACCTTGATGGAAGCCACATCCTTGTTCTTCAATCTCTTCACTTGCCTGTCATAAATCTGAATTGGAACCTCTTCATAAGTCAACTTGTCTTCCACAACATCAAGGGTCATAATACATTAGGATCACCCATACACTTCCTCAACATAGACACATGAAATATTGGATGAATCAATTCCATTTCTCTAGGCAAATCCAACTCGTAAGACACCTTCCCAATTCTAGCCATTACCCTATAAGGGCCCACATATCTTGGGCTCAGCTTTCCCTTCTTATCAAAGAGAACCACACCCTTCATGGGTGACACCTTCAAATAAACCCAATCACCCACTTTGCATTCAAGATCTCTTCTCCTCACATCGGCATAGGACTTTTGGCGACTTTGAGCAATCTTCAACCTTTCTCTAATCATCCTAAACTTCTTAAGAGCCTCCATAATAAGATCTGTTCCCGACATTTCCACATCTCCAATTTTAAACCACCCAACCCATGATCTACAATATGTACCATAAAGAGCCTCAAAAGGAGTCATACTAATGCTAGAATGATAGCTATTGTTGTAGGTGAACTCGAAAAATGGAAGATGATCATCCTAAATACCCTTGAGTTCCAATATACAAGCCCAAGCATGCCTTCATGATTTTGGATTGTCTATTTGGCTTTGCTAACTATTTGTGGGTGGAAGGCCATACTAAGCTTAACCTTTGTACCAAGATCCCCTTGGAAAGATCTCCAAATATTTGAAGTAAATTGAGCTCCACAATCCGTTATAATGGGCAAAGGAACCCCATGCAATCTCACCAAGTCAGTGATGTACAACCTAGCATATTTTTCAGCTCCATATGTAGTCTTAACTGTTAGAAAGTGAGCCGATAGACCCAAATGGAATGAAAACCCTTCCCAGTCTTGGGAAACCCAACTATAGTCTATATTAATCTCTTCCCACTTCCAAGTGGGATCCTCTATGTCTTGGGTTAGGCCACCCGACCTTTGATGTTTGATCTTGACTTGTTGATAACTATGGCAATCGGACACAAATTTTGCAATATCTTTCTTCATACCTCCCCACCAATACACCTCTCTCAAATCCATATACATTTTAGTAGAACCGGGGTGAATCGAATAGGAAGAATGGTGAGCCTCATTAAGAATTCTCTCTCTCAAGCCATCAACATAAGGCACACACAACTTGCCTTTGTATCGAAGTGCTCCATCTCTCCCTTGGGAGAAAACCTCTACTTTCCCATCACCAATCAAGGCTTTTAATTCCAACAAACAAGGATCAAGATCTTGCTTAACTTTCACCTCCTCAATCAACGAGAATTTAGAACTATCAACACCAACAACACCATCAGTACCCAATTTCTCCAATCTAACTCCCAATCTTGCCAAATGATTGACCTCCCTATCACCACCATCAGCATGAGCTAGGTTACCCATAGACACCCCGCTCAATGCATCCATCACCACATTAATCTTACCCGGATGATAATTTACACACATATCATAGTACTCAAGAAGTTCTAACCATCTTTTTTCTCTCAAGTTAAAAACTTTTAAGCTAAGACATATTGGAGGCTCTTGTGATTGGTGAAGACATCTACATGCACCCCATACAAGTAATTATGCCAAATCTTTAATGCAAACACCACGGCGGCTAGTTCAAGATCATGGGTAGGGTAGTTCTTTTCATGCACCTTGAGTTGCATAGAAGCATAGGCTATCACCTTACCATTTTACATTAGAACACAATCCAAACTAACTCTAGAAGCATCACAATACACAAAAAGTCCCTCTAGGCCTTCCAGTTGTGACAATGAAGGAGCGAACACAAGCTTATCTTTCAAGGTTTGGAAACTCCTCTCATACTTATCGGTCAACAAAAACATGGCCTTCTTTTGAGTCAATTTAGTCATGGCAGAAGAAAGAGAAGAAAACCTATTCACAAATCTCTGATAATACCTCAGTTAGCCTAAGAAACTTCTAATGCCCAATGGGATCAACGGTCTGGGCCAGTATTTAATCACATCGATATTCTTAAGATCCACCTTAATTCCATCCCCCAACACCACATGTACTAGGAAGGAAACCTTCTTCAACCTAAATTCACACTTTTCATATCTAGCATATAGCCTCTCCTCCCTCAATCTTTGCAAAATAACCCTCGAATGAGCCCTATGCTCCTCCTTAGCATGAGAATAGATCAAAATAACATTAATGAATGCCACAACAAATGAATCAATGTAGTGTTTGAAGACCTAATTAATAAGGTCCATGAATATGGCTGGTGCATTAGTCAACCCAAAAGACATCACAACATACTCATATGCCTATATCTAGTCTGAAAGGTCATCTTGGGAATGTCGCACTCCCTCACTTTCACTTGATGATACGTGGACTTAAGATCATCTTAGAGAAATGGTTAGCCCCTTGCAATTAGTCAAACAAATAGTGAATCCTTGGAAGAGGATACCTATTATTGATGGTGATACTATTAATTTTCCGGTAGTGAATGGACATTCTAAGTGACCCATTCTTTTTTTTTTCACAAACAACACTTGTGCACCCCATGGTGATTGTCTAGGCCTAATAAATCCCTTCTCCAACAAGTGCCTCAATTTTTTCTTCAACTCCCTTAAATCTACCGGGACCATACGGTAAGGGGGAATAGGAATGGGTTGAGTATCGAGATGTAGATCTGCAACAAAATCTATTTCCCTTCCAGGAGGGACACCAGGAAGGTTATTTGGGAAGACATCAAGACACTCATTTACAACCGCAATCAACTCTTTGGGAAGGACTTTCGTCTACACATCCCTAGCCCTCACAAGATGATAAAGACACCCCTTAGAGATCAACTAATGAGCCTTAATGCAAGAGATTAATCTACCATTGACCAATACATCATGACTTTCCCACTCAAGGACGGGTTCATTTAGGAACTGGAATTTGACCCTATGGGTTGTACAATCAATAGAAGCGTAGTATGCATGCAACCAATCCCTCCCAAGAATGACATCAAAATCAAGCATGTCCAACTCAAGAAGATCACAAGGCAATACTCTATGCAAAATGCAAATGGGGAAATCTCCATAAACCTTCCTAGCAACAACATATGCACCAAAAGGAGTAGACACCTCACATGACTCATGCAATAATTCCGGGCTCAACATAGAAGTTTTTTGCAACAAAAGGGGTAATAAAATATAGAGTGGCACCCGGATCAATCAATGATACACATCAACATCAAATATTGTTAATATTTTGATAACATCGTTGGGGTCCTCATCAACCCCTTGTATTCCATGCAAAGCATAAAACCGATTATGCCTTGGGGCACCATCTTGTCAGTCACCTCTCCCCAAAGGAACCACATTAGAACCTTATGGACGCACCTCCTTGCTCTTGTTGTGATTTCTAGGGAAATCCACCTTTTTTGTCACCTACTTCACCACAACTATAGCATTCATTAGTATCTCTCAAGTATGGGCCCTTATGACCCTTACCACACCTAGGGCACACCTCATAAGGAACCACCACACCAACAACTTGGATTCTTGGGAAGTCATTGGCAAATCTCCTATTAGAAGCATGATAAGACACTTGGCCTTGGTGAACTGGCCACCCCTTCGGCTTTGGAACTGGCCATCAAAATGGGCCCTCCTGGCATCATAGCCCCTTCACATACTCAATTTCTACTCTTCCATTTGCTCAACATAATTCATCAAACATGGTAAGTACTTGTCACTAATCAACATGGCAGACCGACACTCTTCACTAATTAAGTTGTAAATACCAATCAAAAATTTGTTCAGCCTAGATCTTGAGTCGGCCACTAAGTGTGGAGAATACTTCAAAAGTTGGTTGAACTTGAGGGCATACTCCCTCACACTCATGGACCCTTGTATCAAATTCATAAATTCCACCAACTTAGCTTCCCTAAGTTCAAGGGGGAAACCGATTGAGAAAAGTAACCTTGAACTCCTCCAAAAGAAACACATAATTGACTCCCTTTTCCTCCTTCCAGTAGTTGTACCATATTTTCGCCACCCATTTAAGTTGGTAGGTCACCAACTCTGCCTTACCCTCCGATCTCACACCTATGATAGACAAAATCTTGTAGACCTCATTAATGAACTCTTGAGGGTCCTCACTCACGTTTAACCCATGGAATTCCAGGGATTCATTCTCATAAAGTCTCCCACTTGAGAAGCCGATGTAGGAGCATGAGGGGCTTGGGCCCCTTGTTGGCTTGATCAACCACCATTTATACAAGTAAAGTGAGAGCATCCCGAAGTTCCCAATTAGCTAGTTGCATCTCCGGTGTGTGGGCTCTTTCGCCTCTCGTGTTAGGCGTGATCTAGCATAGCAAAGTACAATCGTTAGGCAGAAAAACCTTACTTCATCTTCCATAGCACAACATAGAGTAAGAAGAAGAGAAACATTTCCAAAACACCTCCTAGCCTCTAGCTCAGAGTTGTTGTGCACAACACAACTATGAATAAGAATTTAATCGATGCAGTATGTTGGACTCCAAGTATTTTACAACCAAGTGCTCTTATACCAAGTTCGTCACGATCTGAACCTAGGGCCTAGGTATGACATGGTTCAAGGGGAACCTAAAGGGACCCCAAGCAAGCCTCTTAGAACATCATTGCACATCTTTTGTCGCGGAAGCAATAAAACAAGCATCAAGAGATAATAAATAGAGATAACCGGGACTAAGGGAATACTTTCATATCTTAGACATCAAGAATAATAGAGTTAAGGCTCATAATATAGATACAAAACATGTCTAGCATCACTTATACTCTACTACATAGATGAAAGCGAGGAACACGACAAGGAACCAGGGTCACCCTCATAGTCCATACATAAACAAAAGAATGATAGTCTTGGTACATAACAAGAGACCATAAGCAACATCCTCGGGTTGGAGGACTCACCAACAAACCTGAGAGACTATCGTACTAGCCACATGGATGGGGAGGATTGTCAAGCGGTGCTCCGGTTCCTACATGGTTACATCATATAAGCATAGAGTATGCAGCCCCCATAGAGAGGTAGGAGATGTAGGAGCCACCAGCCGGATCGACCAACAAATGATAGGCCAGAGAGATGGGCTCATTCGACTAGTTTTAATGTATTAGGTATGTAGGATGCAATGCAACAATACACAGACATCATAGGAAAAATGCATAATAATTCTCTATAGGTAGCATAATAGCAAGATGGCATATATGATTAATGCTTATGTCAAATATGCTTACATAGAACAAAATACATGTGTAAGAAGAGACCACTATTATATAGGTGGATCGTCACACCCTACCACCCTTGGTGATTGAGGTACAAACCCCTTCATCATCATATCATGAACATCTCATCATTATATAGTCATTCAACTCTGAAGAGATGATTTGGACCTTCAATTCCTCAAGAACCCAACA
The DNA here is from genome assembly GCA_011800125.2 of Solanum clarkiae. Taxonomy (NCBI): domain Eukaryota; kingdom Viridiplantae; phylum Streptophyta; class Magnoliopsida; order Solanales; family Solanaceae; genus Solanum; species Solanum clarkiae. The sequence goes on from JAABOM020059085.1 coordinate 7,573, forward strand.
ACAACAACATCAACAATAATAATACCCCACTGCCTCAAAGGCTCCCGCCCATTGCGGGGTAAGGAGGGGTCGGTTGTATGCAGCCTGACTTCTATATTTAAAAACATAGCGCAACTCTTTCTGGATGACCCATGAAAAGCATCCAAAGTTGCATTGACTAACTGCTACTTCATATTGAAAGAAGCGCAGACAGTTTAAAGAGCCATTTTGCTTTATTCCATCATATCCCATAACTAGATATTTTATCACACTTAGAGGATATGCAATGCTAGTGTAAAATAATGCAAATCAAGCGTATTATCATGCTAGAAAATTCAATGTAAAATGATTAATAGATACTTGGTAACACCCTCAAGTAATGCATATCAAAATCCTTCATCAAATCTCATATTGTATCTTCCATTCATAGCACAAATCATAGTAAAACAATCACATTTTCATAAACCCCAACATAGTGTATAGTGAGTTTTCATAATAAATAATGAAAAGGCCCCAAAAAGTGCCAGAAAATGTGCCCAAAAAGTGCCCAAAATTGTAATCTCCATATATCTCAAAATTCGTGTGTGATATCAAAAATCAGACTTCATATTCTTATTTATCTGGTCAAATTAGGGGGACAAGGGACTAATCCAGATTTTAGAGTAACCATATTAAAATTTAAAATTCTCAAAATGCAAATTTCAGAGAGTAATACGCGTCACTTCTGCGACACGCCTCTGTACAAAAAGAGTATCTTTTTTTTGACTCGTTCCAAGACTTTTAATTCTTTGACCTAAGTATTCCCAAACATGAAAAATACTTATACTTAGCCATTTTCACCCTCATATCATCCTATAAGTTCCCTAATACTCACTTAAACACTTAGCCCAATTTTTCACTCCTAAATTCAAGTCTCAAACCCTCATCTGGAACTGAGGATTTCCTTCAAGTTTCTTCATCAAGCTTCAAGTCTCCACCTCCAATCTTCACCAAGTTCATCTCAAAGCCAAGGTATATGGTTTCTTTCATGGGTTCCTTTCACTCATGATACCCAAGCTTCCTTTTACTCTAATTTGCATGATTTCAAGTTGATTTACAATTGGGTATATTTTACTTTAAAAATCACTACACACTATGTTGAATCTCATGAAATTGTGATTGTTTTTCTATGTTTTGGGTTATGAAACCAAGGTCCATTTTAAGATTTGGTGAAGGATTTTGATGCAAATTGTTTGCAGGCGTTGCCAAGAATCTACTAGAGGTTTTAAATTGCATTTTCTAACATGATTTCGCTCTTGAATCGCATGATTTTATACTAGCATTAAACACCCTCTATGTATTTGATAAAATATTCGGTTATGGTTTCTTGAGGAATTGAAGGTCCAATGCATGTCATATGAGTTAAATGACTATATGATGATGTTATGATAATGGTATGATGAAATAATGATGAAATGAATACATATATATGATGCTCTCTATGTAGTGTTGGAATGTGACCATGCCCTACCCGGGGATTATGGGCCGAGTAACCTTGTTGGGGGGTTGTATCCATCAGCCTATTAGGGGTTGTACTTCGGCACGATGGGTGGTAGGGTGCGACGATCCATAAGACTAGTTGGGGGTTCGTACCCATCAACCTATTGGGGGGTTTGTACTCCGGCACCAAGGGTGGTAGGGTGCAATGATCCACCAACCTATTGATGGGGTTTGAACCTTAATCACCAACGGTGTTAGGGTGTGATAATCCACCAATAGTTAATGGTCTCTTCTTACACATATGTTCTATTCTATGTAAGCATGTTTTACTTAAGCATTAATCATGCATACCATAATACTACTATGTTATTTATTGCTCACCTCAATGCATTTTGATTATGACGTCTTTCTGTTGTTGCATTGCATCCTTCATACTTAGTACATTCAAATGTACTAATGCATACTCTATGCCTACATGATTTCACTATGTAGGAACTGGTGTTCAAGCTAATTTGCCTCCTCCTCCACGTGGCTAGTACGACTTCTATCAGGCTTGTTGGTGACTCCTCCACAACGGGGACGTTACTTGTGATCTGTTACTATGTATTAAGTCTTTCTCACTTTGACTTATGCATTGACTATGAGGGTGAGCCAGGTTATTTTGTATTGGCCCCCGCTCTTATCTATGTAGTAGAGGTGTTGTTGGACATGCTATGTACCTATGCTATGAGCTTGACTCTATCGACTCTTCTTGTTCATGATATAAAAATGTTCCCTTAGTCCCGGTTGTCACAATTTGATATTTCTTAATGCATTCTATTGCTTTCACAACCAAGGATGTGTAATGATATGCTATGAGACTTGTTTGGGGTTCCTTTGGGTTTCCCATTTGCTGGTCACATATGGGCCTTAGGCTTGGATCATGACAAATAAGACTAATTTGTAAATCAACATTGAATCATGCAATTTAGGGTAAAAGGATGCTTGGAATCATGGGTGAAAGGAAACAATGAAAGAAATCCACATAACTTAGCTTTGGAGATGAACTTGATGAAGATTGGAAATGGAGACTTGAAGCTTAAATGATATCCTTTAAATTCGGATGAGTTTTGAGACTTGAATTTCGGAGTAAAATATTTGTCTAAGTGTTTAAATGAATGTTGGGGAATGTTTTGAATGATATCAAGGTGAAAAATGGCTAGGTATAGGTATTTTCATGCTTGGGAACACTTAGGTCCAAGAATTAAAAGTCTTGGACCGAGGTCAAAAAATGGACAAAGAAATAGACAGAGGCGAACCATTGGCACACAGAGGTCCAAAACAGGGGCGTGAAAACCTCTCAGGAAAAAACACATTTTGTGGTTTCTAAATTTTGATAAGGTTGCTCTTAAATAGGGGTTAGACCCATTGTCTATTCAATTTGACACCCTAAACAAGAAAATGGAAACAAGACCCATTGTCAAATTTTCAATATCACGCACTGATTTTGAGATATATGGAAATTATGATTCTGGGCACTTTTGAGGCACATTTTCGGGCACATTTTTGGGTCGTTGCAATTCACTAACTAATTGATCACCAGAAACAACTCAATAGAAATAACTTAGGGTCTGCACCCCCAACTCTTACAAGATGATAAAGGCAACTCATAGAGACCAATTATACCTTAAGACAAGAAATGGACATACCCCTTCACTACCATACAAAGATGGGTTTAGTAGGGAATTAGAATTTGACGTTGCTGGTTCTACCACCAATGGAGACACAATATGCATGTAACTCATCCATCCAAATAATAACATCAAAATCCACCACATCTAATCCAAAAAACTATAAGTCAAGAGCTAAATGCAACATGACCATGGAACAATTTCTATATACCTTTCTAGCAACAATAGACTCCGTAATGGGATCGACGCGAAAAAGTCCATATAACAATCCGGAACACATATGAACCCTACTAGAAACACATGGAATAATAAAGGGAATAGAGGAACCCGAAACCTCCCATTCATGCAAATCAATATCAAAGGAAACTTCAACATACCAGTAGCAACATTGGGCACCTCATCTACCCCTTGCCTTCTTTTAAGAGCATAGAACTGATTACGTCTTAGAGAACCTCCTTGATCAATATAAAACCTTGGGTCTCTTGATTCACAGAACCACCTTGACCTTAAAGACGACCGTCCTTGCCCTTGTTTCGGACGTAAGGGCAATCAAGAAGCTTGTGGCCTACTCTCCTACGCCCATAACATGCACTTGAATTATTTAAGCATTTTCCATGATGATGCTTTTGACATTTTGGGCATTTTGGAAAACTCATTCCATTATCTCCACCATAGAACCTTGGTTTATCCATTCCTTCCATAGCAAGCCTCTTTTTTGGAGAACAACATGACCCTTGGCCTTGAAACACGATAACTTGTTGGAACCGTTCATCCTCAAATCGAGCCCTCTTGGACTCTCCACTCCTCTTCTTCCTAAGCTTCTTACCGTCAAGTTGTTTGGACTAAGTCATGAGGAACGACAAATCAACATAATTAATCAACATAGCAGACCGGCATGCTTCACTCACCTAATCGAAGACACCTATCACAAACTTGTTCATTCTAGCCCTTGGGTCGACAACCAACTTTGGAGCATACTAAGAGAGATGCTTGAATTTGAGGGGATATCCCTCATATTCATTGACCCTTTCTTCAAATTCATGAACTCCACCATCTTGGCCTCCTTAAGCTCAAGAGGGAAAAACAGGTTAAGAAAAAGTGCCTTAAACTCCTCCCACAGAACCATATTATTGTTTCCCTTCCCCTCGTTCAATTGAGTAAACCACATTTGTGCTATCCCCTTAGGTTAGTAAGATGCTAACTCTGCCTTATCTTCTGATCTAACAAACATGATGGCAAATACCTTATAAAACTCATCAATAAACTCTTGTGGGTCCTCATCTACCATTGATCCATAGAAATCTGGTAGGTTCATCCTCATGAAGTCTCATTCTAGATACCGATTTAGGAGCATGAGGGGCTTGGTCCCCTTGATTAAATTGATGGGCCATTGCTTGAACCAGAAAAGTGAGGGCATCCTGGAGCTCACCATAGGACGGTTATTCCTCGGGACCATGGGCTCTTCTTTCTCTTGTGTTAGGCATGATAAACTAGCATGGCAAAGAATAATTTTTAGGGGGGAAAACTTACTTTAACTCTATAGCCCGACTTAGAACATGAAGAAGGGAAACATCTCCTAAAATATCTCATAGCATCCCACTCATACTTGTGGTGCATAATGCAACCACGAATAAGACTCTAGTCGATGTGATGTGTTAAACTCCGAGGATCTAACAACCCAGTGCTCTGATGCAAAGTTTGTCGTGATCCAAGCCTGGAGCGTAGACGTGACACGGGGAATAGGGAACCCAAAGGGACCCGAGCAAGCCTCTTAGCATATCATTACGCATCCTTGATCGCAGAAGCAAGAAAATGACATCAAAAGATAGTAAATAGGGATAAATGGGACTAAGGGACATCTTTCATAACATACAACATCGTAGAGTCAAGAGAATCAAAGCTCATAATATCAATACATATCTTGTCCAACAACACCACTAAATGTAGAACTTAGCGGGGGCCAAGACAAGCAACCGGGCTCACCCTCATAGTCAAAATATGCAATAAAGGAAGAGATTTGTAATACATGACATAAGAACATAAGCATTGCCCCTAGGTGAAGAACTCACCAACTAGCTTGAGAGAAAGATCACACTAGCAACGTGGAGGAGGATGATCAAGTGTGGCTCCAGTTCCTTCATGGTGATATCACGTAGGCATAAAATATGCATTAGTACATTTGAAGTACTAAGTATGTAGGATGTAATGAAACAAGAGATAGGAAACATAATCAAAATGCCTAATCATAGCAAGAGATAGTATATTAGCAACATGGCATGCATGAACAATGCTTGGAGTAAAACATGTTTGGAAAATGATCACACATACGTAGATTGTTTTAACCCAATAAGTTGACATGCTTAGACCATCCAAATACCTTGTACTAGAGGGTGAGGGAGATAGCGTGAGTCATAACCCCTTCTAGTAGGTAATGGGTAGTGCATGAGGTAATGAATAGCAATGAGGGTGGAAGGTAGCATATGTCAAA
>JAABOM020059086.1:0-13187 GCA_011800125.2 Solanum clarkiae
ACACTTAATCGTCGGATAACCGCATTTAGCGGCCATTTCAAGTGCATAAAACCTTCTTGAAATGGAAATGTGAACCCAAACTCATTTCCTTGAATTTTAAAAGATTTTCTGTTAGTCTTTTAAAACATTTTAATGGTTTTCTAATTATCCGTAAAATTAGGTGGCGACTCTGTGTCTTTTTGAATTTCAAGAATTGATTTTGCTCAAATTAATTGAGTTTAGATTGATTCTCAATTTTCGAACAATTTTCAATTTATTTTCAATTTATTTTTTAGCTGGTAAATTTTCGGCATAACATTGTTCATATTACTACATCAACAAAAACTTCAACGATGCATATGCAATACCGATAGAACCATTGCCATGCGAAAGCACTTGGGTTAGTCTAGAAGATGTGTTGAGTGAAACTGTGTTGCCACCGGATGTGAGGAAAGGCCTAGGGCGACTATTAAATTATGATCGGAAAAAGGGCTTTACAGAAGTAAAATTCAAAAGAAGCAAGATCACATGCAGTAAATGTGGGTCTGTAGGTCATAATAAAATAACTTGCAATAGTTATCATGATAAAAGCCAAATTGATTAAGTGTTGGTCCTTTGGTAAAATTAGTTGGCTGGTTTGTTATATTTTGAGGGAATATTGAAGGGATGTATATTTTTATTTTGGCATATAAACAGTGGAAATGTGTTAAAGTGATCAGGATAATGGTGTGCTTTTGGGTTGTAGATTTGGTATTTTTGTTACTCTGTAAAGGCTGAAAACAGAATGTTGTTGACAATTCAGTTAGTTGGTATATAATATGATGATAAATTTGGTTTACTGTTGGTACAATTTAAGCATATTACATTATTTGATATTGGTTAGTGTTGTAATACTATTGTTTTTCTAAAAATTAGAGTAATTTGTATAAAGCAAATGTGTTAGAGTTGAGTTATTGATTTAATTAATCTTTTTTAAAAAAATTGTGGATATCCAAATTGGTTAGATGGTGGAAAAATTGGTTATCCAATTGGTTAAGTGTTGGTACAGAATTCAAAATTAGGTGTTTTGTTGGGAAATAGATAATTTTGTTTTTGATTTGTTGTTTTTTGTATTCTATTAAATTACACAACATAATTATGTTGAAATATTCAGATAGTTAGTGTAAAATTTGTTTACGAATTGGTTGTACATTTGGTATTTTTCGTATAATATTAAAGTACCAAGAATAATTATGTTGGAAGAACAAGTAGTTGGTTAAAAATTTATTTACCAATTTGGTTAAGTGATCGTACAGTATATAATTTTAACCAAAATGTTCAATCCAAAATCAATTAAAAAAAAACATACATTTTTACAAAAAGCTATATTAGAAGATAAGGTGAAAGAGAAAAATCGTTACCAATTTACCATTTAAAATAGTTAACAAATTCATAATACCAAAAAAATTACACAAGTAATATACCAAAAAATGGTTGTTCCATGTGCAAGGACATAATTGTCTACATAATAACAGAAATATCTAATTCTTCCTACAAAGAACTAACTTAGCCACATCTATACTGTCACTAAGTGGAATGTAGTCATATATAACTTTTGGTGGCCCCATGCGACTAACAACCTTCCCAGTAGCTTCGGACTCGCTAACTGCCACCTCATCTATTTTTTCGTGTTCCGTATTGTCAAACTAGGCACTGTACCTCAATCTAAATACATACAGCTATATAAAACACGATGAAATTTTGAATTCACCTTGCGAATAGTATTTAGCGAAGGCACACGTGTATAACCTGCAGTCACTGAAAAAGAAAGGAGATATTAGGAAAGAAGCAAAAAATGCAAGACTAGACACTTCTAGACTCTAAATTACAGCCATGTATGTTAAATTTTAATAAGAAATATGACCAATTTTAAGTTGGTGACATAATTTAAATTGTTAAAAACATCACTAATTTAAAAGTGAAAAAGACATCAATTAAAGAAAAAATAAATCAAGCGTAGTAACCAAAAAAACATACACAATACATTGACATTTACAAAGAAAGAGAAAATTCATAACCAACACAGGAACCCCAACTTTAACAACTATGTCCAACGAAATGAAAGAAAGATAACAAGATAGCCACAAATATTAAAATGTCAAGCCCCGAGCCTATACCCTGGACGTGACCGGCACTCGAAAACTATTTATGATCACAAACGAATCACATGGCCTGGCTACTTCCTCAACAAAAGACATAATAATGATGGAAAATCCATAAAAGCAATAAGATAAGCTAAACTGTCTATATAACTAAACAAGAAACAATTTAAAGCAATGTCTGAATAACTGAAAACTGAAATATTGATCATATGGTCTATGGAACCTCTACTAAACTGTCTGAAACGACTACTGAGAAAGGCCCCAAGTAGTCAGAACCGAAATAAAATTGAAATAACATAAGATGATATGAACTAAAGAGTCTCGGACTGGAAAGAGGTCTCACCACTGTCTAAAAGTTAGCAAGTTCTTAACGGAGTGGCTGCTGAGGAACTCAGTTACCTGCATCTGCATCATAAAATGATGCAGGTCCTAAGGACTTCAGTAGGTGGAATATACGGTATGTAAGATAGCCAAAACAGTAAAACAATATATATAATGCTTCTCAAAAGACATAAACACGATTCATAATTAAATAGCATTAATCATAAAGATTGGTATGTTGAAAATAACATGTTGAAAATAACACACTGAAAAATAGTAAGTAAATCATAGTTTCTTAGCTTGGGGAGTTTCTCTAACCGATAACTACAACTATGAGCTTCGTGATAATACAGCGTCTTTGCCCACGCTGCCAGAGCCATCCAATACTTTGCCGGGGTAGGAGACGAATACTAGGGGAGTTGATCCATCCCAAAAATGGGCTATCTTTGTGGCTAATGAAGAAGGTATTGTAGTACAATCCTATACTATGATGGTTTTTGAGTTTGAGTGATTTATTCTACTCTCACCCATATCGGTGCTCAATAGTACTCCCAAAATACTTTATATAGCTCATAACTTTTAAAGAATGAATTCTTGAAATCTTATCTTTCATGGACTTAGCCTAGCTTTAACTTTTCTTGGCGTTCTCACTGAAATCTTTAACTTACTGATAATTAGAATCAACTCAGTGATCCCAAAATATGCTAGATTACTTGGCTAATATGGAAGGATAAACATTTAAATCACATTCTTGAACTTAGCTTAAAAGATGCTCAAACTAGTCTTTTCTTTTCTTGAATTAATATCAAGGTTTTCAAGAAAACTAAATAAACATAAATCTTAATCATAGATGTAAATAAACTTAATAACAAATCTCAAATTGGATACCTATAAGACCAAGGTTTCATAAAACTCCATCAAGAATATATGAAATTATCATGAAATTTAACACACTTACAAGGTTCAGTAAACTTTGATACTTAAAGGTTCAAGGGGGAAAACTAGTTTCAATTTCTACAAATATTAGCAAAATAATTACTTTTGGGTGGCCTTACATACCTGAGAGAGGATTCTTGAAGAATTGAAGAAATTCTCTTGAAGGTTCTATCCGCTCTTGATCTTACGCTTGAAGTTTCTAGGGAGGGTTTCTTGTTTTGAACTAATGAATGAATGAAATAAATATTTTTTTGAACTTAAATCGTCCTAAAACTGACTTAATTTAGGATATGGTATATGAAAAAGTCAGAAATACCCCTCCCCTTGAAAAATGAAAACTGGCCCACATTTACACTAGTGCGTATTGCGCACTAGTGTCATTTAGCACTTTTTCGCGAAAACAGCTTTTTGTCAAATTTTTGGAGAACCACTAAGTGTGGTTCCGTGTTTCCTCTGCGTCTCGGAGAGGACGCGGATTCCTCACTATTTTTGAAATTTTTGGAAAAAAATAATGTGCTTTTTTTAAGTTTTTGTCAATACGAGATCATTTTCCAACTTGATTTTTCGTACTGATTTACAAACGGAGCATGGGAAGATACATTACATGTAAGGTCAAGTCTAGGGGTATTTTCGTCATTTCATGGAGGTGTTACAATATCTTTCCCTTGGGATCATTCGTCCTCGAATGATAACGATACGTACAAATTAGCTCAAAACACATGATTCTCAAACTTAACAAACATAATTCTTCAAGGTGAAATATGAAAGTTACCTTCAAGGTCCTCATTTAGGCCAATGAACAAGTGTGGATACTTGTCCTTCATGTCTGCTTCTACTTCTCATGTGGATTCTTTCACAAATTGATTTCTCCATAGAACCTTCACCGAAGCAATCTCCTTGGTCCTCAATTTACGAACTTGCCGATCTAGTATCTGCACCGGAACCTCTTCATAAGACACGCTATCCCTAATTCCAAGACTTTCAACTGGGACAAATAAATAGGGATCTCCCAAGCACTTCTTAAGCATGGAGATATGAAATACTGGCTGTATAGCACTGAACTCCGCTGGTAGCTCTAGTTCATAAGCAACACTGCCCACTCTTCTCAGAATGTGGTAAGGCCCAATATATCATGGGGTAAGCTTCCCGTTCTTCCCGAATCTCATAACTCCCTTCATTGGAGATACCTTTAAATAACCCAATCGCCTACCTCAAACTCTGGGGCTCTTCTTCTAACATCTATGTAAGATTTTTGTCTGCTCTGAGCTTTCTTAAGCCTCTCCTGAATACCCTTTACTTTTTCCATAGCCTGATGGACTAGATCAGGTCCTATCAATCCTGTCTTTACTTTTTCCATAGCCTGGTGGACTAGATCAGGTCCTATCAATCCTGCCTTACCAACTTCAAACCATCCTATGGGTGATCTACATTTTCTCCTATAAAGAGCCTCATATGGTGTCATCTGTATACTGGCCTGAAAACTATTATTATAAGAGAACTCAATCAAAGGTAAATGATCATCCCAATTACCTTTAAAGTCTATCACATAAGCTCTCAGTATATCTTCCGGTCTGTATAGTTTGCTCTGCTTGCCCGTCTATCTGTGGATGGAAGGTTGTGCCAGGATTCACCTTTGTACCAACCCCTTCTAAAAGAACTTTCAAAATTGCGCTGTAAACTGAGCTCCTCTATCTGAAATAATGGATATAGAAACCCCGTGCAGCCTAACAATCTCCTTAAGATGGATTCTGGCATAATCCTCAGCTGTGTCAGTCATCTTGACAGGTAGGAAGTGAGCTAACTTGTTCATTCTATCTACTATGACCCATATCGAATCATGTTGTCTACATGATCAAGGTATGCCTGTTACGAAGTCCATATTAATTATCTTCCATTTCCATTCCGGAATCTCTATGTTCTGGGCTACACCTAAAGGCCTCTGGTACTCAATCTTAACTTACTGGCAATTTGGGCATCTAGACACAAACTCTGCAATGTCCCTCTTCATACCACCCCACCAATAGACCTTTCGCAAATCTCTATACATCTATATTGCACCAGGGTGGATAAAGTATCTGGCATCATGAGCCTCAGCCAAGATCCTATCCCTAAGACCATCAACATTTGGCACACATAACTTGTCTTGGTATCTTAGGACACCATCTCCCCCTTTTGAGAACACTAATACTTTCTGCTTTTGAATATCTTCTTTCACTTGGACAAGGATGGGATCCTTGCCTTGCTTTTTCTTTCACTTCTGCCACCAAGGATGATTCTGACCCATTTCTGACAATGGCCCCACCTTCGTCAGAATCTTCAATCTGAACCCCCAAACAGGCTAGTCTATGGACGTCCTTAGCTGACTCTTTCTTTTCAACCTCAACATGGGTTGTGCTCCCCATGGTCACCTTGCTAAGAGCATCAGCAACTACATTAGCTTTACCTGGATGGTAGAGGATACTCATATCATAATCTTTCAACAGCTCCAACCATCTCTTCTATCTCAAATTTAACTCCTCCTGGCCAAACACATACTGCAAACTCTTGTGGTCCGTGAATATATCCATGTGCCCGCCATATAGATAGTGTCTCCAGATCTTCAAAGAAAACACCACCACAGCAAGCTCAAGATCTTAAGTTGGGCAATTCCTCTCATGAATCTTAAGTTGTCTGGAGGTATATGCTATCACCTTGCCTCTCTGCATTAATACACAACCCATGCCAACTCTGGAAGCATCGCAATAAACCACAAAATTATCAACTCCATCTGGTAGGGATAAGACTGGGGCTGTAGTCAGCCTAGTCGTTAGCTCTTGAAAGCTCTTCTCACAAGCTTCTGGCCATTCAAACTTGGTCTTCTTTTGAGTCATCTTAGTCAAAGGAGCTGAGATAGAAGAAAACCCCTATATAAACTGTTTATAGTACTCCGCTAAGCCCAAGAAACTCCTTATCTCTATGGGAGTTGTGGGCCTTGGCCAATTCTTCACTACTTCAATCTTTTGAGAATCAACTTGGATACCCTCACCAGACACAATGTGCCCCAGAAATACTACAGACTCCAACCAGGACTCACACTTAGAAAACTTAGTATATAGTTGTTGATCCTTAAAGGTCTGAAGGATAACTCTAAGATGGTCTGCATATTCCTCCTTACTACGGGAGTAAATCAAAATGTCATCTATGAACACGATAACAAACATATCTAGGTACGGCCTCAACAATCTGTTCATAAGATCCATGAAAGATGTTGGTGCATTTGTTAGCCTGAAGGACATGACCAAAAATTCATAATGATCATATCGGGTTCTGAAAGCTTTCTTAGGAATGTCTTTTTGTCTAATTTTAAGCTGATGATACCCGGATCTAAGATCTATCTTGGAAAACAGGTAGCCCCTGAAGTTGGTCAAATAAGTCATTAATTCTGGGAAGAGGGTACTTGTTCTTAACAGTGATCTTGTTCAACTTAGGGTAATCTATGCATATCCAAAGAGAAACATCCTTCTTACGCATAAAAAGAACTGGAGCATCCCAAGGTGAGATGCTTAGTCTAATGAAACCCTTATCTAGAAGATCTTTCAACTATATCTTTAACTCCTTTAGCTCCAAAGGAGCCATGCGGTAGGGAGGGATGGAGATAGGCTGAACATCTGGGAGAGTGTCTATCCCAAAGTCTATCACCCTATCAGGAGGGAATCCGGGAAGATCCTCAGGAAAAACTTTTAGGAACTCATTCACAATTGGGACAGCCTGCAGAGATGGTGTTTCAACACGAGAATCCTGAACTCTAACTAGGTGGCACATACACCCCTTGGGGATTAACTTTCTAGCTTTGAGATAAGAGACAAACTTACTTTTAGGAATGACTGAGATACCCCTCCGCTCTAAGACTGGTTCGTTAGGGAACTGAAACTTGATTACTTTGGTTCTGCAATCTACGGAGGCGTACCTAGCGTGAAGTTAATCCATACCTAGGATAACATCAAACTCTACCATATCTAAGTCTACTAAATCATCTACAATAGTCTTAGGATAAACAGAGACTGGACAGCCTCTATAGATTCTTTGGACCAAAATAGACTCTCCAGTAGGAGTAGAAACACTAAAAGTCTCAAGTAAGCATTCTAGACAGACCCCAAACTTCACAGTTACATATGGGGTTACAAATGATAATGTGGCTCCTAAGTCTAGTAATGCATAGACATCATGAGTAAAGTTTTTGAGCATACCCGTGACCATATCTGGTGAGTTCTCTTGCTCCTATCTGGTGCCCATAGCATACAAGCGGTTTGTGCCCCCACTTGTCCCTGTTGTAGTACCTCTATGAGGTGGCTTGCCCTATGGTGCTGAAGAGACTGTCTGTGATCTGGGAGATCTCATATTTTTCTTTCCCATAGGACAATCTTTTAAGAATTGCCCTACCTGACCACATTTGAAGCAACCATTTGTACCCAGAAGGCACTCTCCGGGGTGAGATTTACCATAAGTAGTATAGCAGTTTGATGGAGCTATGCTACCCTGTGACTGGCTGCCCAGGAACTTGCGGTGTTGTGATCCCTGCTCATTTCTGACTCTTGGTGCAGGTGCACTAACAGATGAAGGTATTGGTCCAACTGTCTTAAGCTGAAAGGATGAGTGACCGCCACCTCCAGTCCCCTTCTTGCCTGACTCCTGGCCTGATGTCTTGGCCCTCTTACTCCTGAAATCCTCCCTATCCTGCATCTTCTCCTCCTCTACTTGCTGCACATATGTCATCAACCAAGCTATATCCATATCTCCAATCAACATCACATTCCTGACCTCTCTCTTAGTCATTTGAGAGAGCCTGAACATGAAGAGATCCATCCTACTCCTCATATCTGCCACCATAGCTGGAGCGTAACAGGACAGCTGAGTAAACTTGAGGCTATACTTCCGTACACTTATATTCTCCTGCTTCAAGTTGAGAAACTCTCTTACCTTGGCCTATCTCATCTCTCTAGGAAAGAATTGTCCTAGAAAGGCCTCCTCAAACACTGCCTAAATAATTGTTGGTGCCCCTTCTGCCTTACTCCCTTTCCACTAGTCCAACCAAAGTCTAGCTATCCCCTTGAGCTGGTAGGCATCCAACTCAACTCGCTCAGTATCAGCTATCTGCATTACTTGGAACACCTTCTGAAGCTCCTCAATGAAGTTCTCAGGATTCGCTTTGACATTGGACCCCATGAACTCTGGTGGGTTCATCCTCAGGAACTCAAGAATTCTAGCGGTATCTGCCCCATCATTCCTGCCATCTCCCTGGAGACCTCCCTGGTTAGTGACTGCCTGAGCCAAAGTTTGAATGTCCTGGCAAAACTCAGCGTTAGAAATGTCTGCCTGTTGTGGCTGCTCCACAGGCACAGCTGCACCTCTGGGTTCCTCAGGAATTTTGCCAGGCTGGTTTGCATTCCTTCTGGTTGGGCGTCTTCTGCCCCCGACTGGTCCATAGCGCTGCAAGGAGGCATGATCTGAAAACATGGCGTCAATGCAGGAGTTAGAAAGAATTTCACAGACGTATGCTCTGAAGCACGAGACAAAGAATGACAATCAAGGATGACGCTTCCTAATATCCCACAGCCTCTCTATTATAGATGTGGCGCACTTCACACTCATAATACGGACTCTACTAGATACGATTCCATAGACTCCCTAGGATGCTTGAACTCTATGCTCTGATACCAAGTTTGTCAGGCCCCGAGCCTATACCCTGGACGTGGCCGGCACTCGAAAATCATTTTTGGTCCCAAGAGAATCACTTGGCCTGGCTACTTACACAGCGGAAGACTTAATAATGATGGAAAAGGCTAAAAAGCAATAAGATAAGCTAAATTGTCTACATAACTAATTAAGAAAGCATTTAAAGCGATGTCTAAAAACTGAAATACTGATCATACGGTCTATGGAATCTCTACTAAACTATCTAAAATGACTACTGAGAAAGGACCCAAGTAGCCAGAACCAAAATAAAATTAAAATGACATAAAATGACATGAACTAAAGAGCTTCGGACTAGAAAGAGGTCTCACCACTGTCTAGAAACTAGCAAGTTCTCAACGGAGCAGCTTCTGAGGAACTCGGTCACTTACATCTATATCATAAAATGATGCAGGTCCTAAGGACGCCAGTAGATGGAATGTATGGTGTGTAAGATAGCCAAAACAGTAAAACAATATATGTAATGCTTCTCAAAAGACATAAACATGATTCATAATTAAATAGCATTAATAATAAAAGACTGGTATACTGAAATAACATGCTAAAAATAACACGCTAAAAACTAGTAAGTAAATCATAGTTTCTTAGATTGGGGAGTTTCTCTAACCTACAACCACCACTATGAGCTTCGTGGTGATACAACGTCTTACCCACGTTTCCAGAGCCATCCAGTATTTTGCCTGGGTAGGGGACGAATACTAGGGGAGTGGATCCATCCCAAAACTGGGCCATCTCAGTGGCTAATGAGGAAGGTATTGTAGTACAATCCTATACTATGCTGGCTACATAGTTTATGACTTTGAGTAATTTATTCTACTCTCACCCATATCGGTACTCAATACTACTCCCAAAATACCTTATATATCTCATAACTTTTAAAGAATAAATTCTTGAAATCCTATCTTTGGGGGACTTAGCCCAACTTTAACTTTTCTTGGCTTTCTCACTGAAATCTTTAACTTACTGATAATTAGAATCAACTTAGTGATCCCAAAATATGCTAGATTACTTGGCTAATATGCAAGGGTAAATATTTAAATCACATTCTTGAACTTTGCTTAAAATATGCTCAAACTAGTCTTTTCTTTTCTTGAATTAATATTAAGATTTTCAATAAAACTAAATAAACATAAATCTTGATCATAGATGTACATAAACTTAATAACAAATCTCAAATTGGATACCAATAAGACCAAGGTTTCGTAAAACTCTATCAAGAATATATAAAATTATCATGGAATTTAACACACTTACAAAGTTTACAGTAAACTTTGATACTTAAAGGTTCATAGATGAAAACTACTTTCAATTTCTACAAATATTAGCAAAATAATTACTTTTGGATGGTCTTACATACCTGAGAGAGGAATCTTGAAGAATTGAAGAAATTCTCTTGAAGGTTCTACCCGCTCTTGATCTTACGCTTGAAATTTCTAGGGAGGGTTTCTTGTTTTGAACTAATGAATATATGAAATAAACGTTTTTCTGAAATTAAATCATCTTAGAGCTGATTTAGTTTAGGATATGAGATATAGAAAAGTCGGAAATACCCCTCCCCTTTAAAAACGAAAACTAGCCCATATTTACACTAGTGTGCAATGCGTGCTAGTGTTATTTAGCACTTTTTCACGAAAATAGCTTTTTGTCAAATTTTTGGAGAACCACTAAGTATGGTCCCGCGTTCCCTCCGCATCGCAGAGAGGACGTGGATTCCTTACTGTTTCTGAAATTTTTGGGGAAAAATAATTTGCGTTTATTCGTGTTTTTGTCGAGTCGAGACCATTTTCCGACTCGATCTTTTGCATTGATCGCAAATCCAGTCTTGGATTTGCAAACAGAGCATAGGAAGATACGTTACAAGCAAAGTTAAATCTAGGAGTATTTTCGTCATTTCACGGGGGATGTTACATAAAATAAGACATTACCATTAAAAATAAACCAACATAGAAAACAACAGCAGGTACTGGATTTGACCAAGACATTACTAATATGAAAATAATGTAACTAGAAAAATGAGAAAATTTAACCAAAAAAAAACCAATAAAGTCAGCATGCCAATAGAATGTACAAGAGTTGGAAAAAGGTGGTTGTAAAACTCCTAAAGCAGTAGATAAAAATAATACGGTGTATTTTTTATGAAGTTAAAAAGAGAGAACTTACTTCGATTCCTCAGATTGTTGAGGAGTATTCTCACAGATGAAATACATAAGAGGATCCCCAAGAGCACAACCAGTAGACTCCATCTTGTTATTCCAATCAATATCATCGTGTTTGCCATAAAAGCTAGTGCAAACGAAATAAAGCGGGATAACTTCTACAAGTTTTCTCATAACATTATTGATTGTAACAAAGTGCTTTGATCTAACCTCACATAGGGAGTCAAACACGTAGATGCAAGAGTCTTTTATAGAAATGACAGCCAATACCCAGTGGCATAGATCAGGTATATTGATGGGGATGCAAAAGGTCAACTAAACCATGATCTATTGGCATGTATCTTATAAACCCGAATATACTGCGCAACCTCTTGATCAGCTGTAATTACTCCGCTATCCTTGTTGTTCTTCAGCCAATGATTATGTATTTCTTCAACCCATCGGATGAATAAAGAGTCCATAACTGTGACTTTTAATCATTCCCAGGACCATACTTCATTTTTTTGCATAGATAGTACAGGATAACATCAATATATTGCATATCCATATTTTCAGATTTTAAGATAATAAAAGCTATAATGTTAAAAACACAGAGCTGAAAAGAACCAATCCATAAATCCTACGGTGTCGACCCCAAAGTCAAAGGGGGGGGGGGTTATCTTGTTAGAAGTAAGAGTGAACACACTTTGTTTCCTAGAAAAAAAAAAGGACAAACTAATAAACTAATCTTAAAAGGAATAGTAAGATATCACCAAATTTAAAAGATATATACTTGCCACGTCTCTTTGACAGCTTCGGCTTGAACCACATTTAAAATGAATCAATGAGATCCTGATCAACTTCAAAATTGTTGTATTCTTCAAACGGATGCTTCATTCGGAATATGACAGGAGCATTGCCTGAAAACCCTACCATATGACTGATGTCTGTGTACGGATCTTGTGTATACTTCCTCTGTTTTACTTGTCTTGGCACTTGCATTGGTGTGACATAAGGGATCTGGTTATCTATCGCAACAAGTTGAGAATCGATGAACTCCATAAAGTCATAATCATCAACCATAGGGATCTTGGGAGTATCAACTCTGATTCCCCTAAGAAAAATTCACTTAATAACATGTGGTAATAACCCAAGGAACATTTTAAAAAATAGTTTGACAGAATATACTATCAGACTTGGACAGCCCTCCATCCTCAGTGTTACGTTCATTACAACTGAAAATAGGTTGTTCACTTCGATTATGCACGTCCTGCTATGTTACGTGGCTTGACACACCTTTATCAATGCCCTCAGACTAAAACAAAAAAATGTTCAAGTACATATCAACATTGAATCAAAAAAGTTGATAACATTGATTGCATAAAAAGATGTACAATTATACAAACGAACGAAAGAATTAACCATCTCTATTAATAAAGTTAATAAGCCAAATAAAAAGGAAATAACAATTTCAGAAAATCAAAACATAATCACTGTTGGAAGATCATTCTGAATATCCGATATTCCAAAAGCATGTTTGGAAAAAATTTCTTCCTTCCCACCACAATCCTAGAAGGAAAATCAAAACATAATCCTAGATGAAATACATAAGAGGATCCCCAAGAGCACAACCAGTAGACTCCATCTTGTTATTCCAGTCAATATCATCGTGTTTGCCATAAAAGCTAGTGCAAAAAAAATAAAGTGGGATAACTTCTACAAGTTTTCTCGTAACATTATTGACCGTGACAAAGTGCTTTGATCTAACCTCACATAGGGAGTCAAACACGCAGATGCAAAAGTCTTTTATAGAAATGACAGCCAATACCCAGTGGCATAGATCAGGTATATTGATGGGAATGCAAAACGGTCAACTAAACCATGATCTATTGGCATGTATCTTATAAACCCGAATATACTGCGCAACCTCTTGATCAGCTGTAAT
>JAABOM020059087.1:0-13185 GCA_011800125.2 Solanum clarkiae
TTAAGTTCAAATTACACGACATCCACAACAAAATTTCCCAATTGTATAATTATCCTTAATTTAAAGAAATACGGGGTCTAATAGTAGGATAGACATGCATCATAATTACTTGACATTGCATCATATTATTAACATCTCATGACATTTACTTCATCCTATATCATCTTTCCTTGATATTATTATATGTATTGTGATGAGATTGGACATCTATTGTAATATATATACATATATATATATATATATTGTGCTATAACTTTTCTAAGTGCAGGTGTGTAGTTCGGGGCTATGTGGTTAGGTGTTAAGGAGTACTTGTATTCTTCATTGCTTTACTTTAGGCCAGTTTCTATTTGTTGAGTACTGTGTTGTTTGGTGCTCACTCCTTGCTATATTTGTGTAGATTGTGATCCCTATCCTTCTTATTATACTGTTCAAATTTAAGATCGAGCCTTTGAAACACTTGAGAGGTAGCTACCTGTATCTTCAAAAGGCCTTGAGGATTCTATTTTATGTTATGTTCAATTTGAGAACTAGATTGTAATCCCCAGTGAAATCAACAAAATACCCATAGAGGAGAGATATGCGCATAACGTGTATTCCCGTGCTCCTATGGAAAATCTGAGGCTGGATATGAGATCAGCACGAATAATTGAGTGGGGAGGTGGTCTCCATCAATTTTTAGAGCACCTGGATCAAAAAATAATTTTTCGATGTGAAAACCCAGACCAGTGTTGATACGTGTCCGGGCCGTGACGTCCTATTATAGTAGATCCACACTTAACTTTTAAAAAAATATTATTGACTGAAGTGGGAAAACTCATTTGAAGAATATTTTACGAAAAACATGAGTATGCACCCAATCCGCATCACAAACTGGGTATTCCGAGGCAAACTTTCTTTCTTTTAATTCATAAAGGGCATTTTGGATGTTTCCTAACCCCTGTCAAGTTCCATAAATGATTATAAGGGTTGTTTTTCTCAAATAAGGGTTCCCAAAACCCATTTTTAAGCTTCCAAAAGTGAGCGGCTTTTGGAGAAGAAGAGAAGACGAGTTAGAGATCTTGAGGTTGAGGTTAAGATATTATGATGATTTATATTGTTTTCCATCCCAGGTATGTAAGACTACTCATAGTATTGTATTGAGTTCATCCATACTCCCCACATGTTGCATCTTTGAAATTGAATTCGAGTAGAGTTTTCTTGAGTTTCTTGAATTGAATCCTTGAGATTTGTATTAATCTGTTGAGTTCTTTGTACATACCAAAAATGTAGTGATGGTGATGTTCGCTTGAGTATTTGATTTGGATGTATGTTCATGTCTTCATTCACATGAACTCTAATCAATGATTATACCTTATTCCTTTTCTTATGTATTTTTCAAACTGAGTTTGATGGTTATTTTTGTACATTGCGCACGGATGACTTTTGAACATATTTTTGCTGAATTTTCATGAATATGAGTTTTAAGCATAAAAACTGATACTGAAAAAAGTCTTGATGATATGTAAAGACTTGGGAAGCAAGATTGTTTTTTAAAGAAAGCACTTGATGTTTTGACGAATTATGATGGAATTGAGCATTTGGTCTAAATAATATTTTGAGTAAATATTTGATGATGATGTAAATAAATTTTCTAAAATATAATTATTGATGGAAGATGATGGTGATGACTTTTAAAGAGAATTTTTTGGGAGTAGTATCAAGCATCGAGTTGGGTTGGGTATAAGTGACTTCAACCCTATAAATATGTTGCCTGCGTAGGATAGTTGTGCAGCATGTTCTGGCAACTCCTGTCCCAAAAATATGGATGGGGATGATGAATCATGATTCATGATGTAGATGTTGATGTCCTTACCTTGGCAAGTAATGGATGGGCAAGCAACGACGTCATCTTCGTTGTGCACTATCGAACAGGGTGGTAAGATGTATGTCGGTTGGAGAAACTCCCTAAATTGCATATTTGATTTGACTGAGCTACATACTTAAGTATCTTTTGAGGAGCATTACTTTATTATAAAATTTAAATGATTTGGTGTGAGTTGCATACTACAGCATTTATTTTAAAACATGATCTCATTTTTAAACTTCATGCTCTACTGAGTTGAGATGAGTTGAGCTGCTTGAGTTGAGTAGATTGTTGAGTTGAGTTCCTTAATTTAAGTATTTGATTATACCTATTCCTTTCCAACTATTTTACATACCGGTATATTTCATGTACTGACGTCCATTTGGGCCTGCATCTTTTCATGATACAGAGGTAGGTATTAGAGGACTTCGGTAGGTGCACCGTTGAAGTTCAGATCCATGATTCTAGAGATGGTGATCCCTTCTTACATTCAGAGGAGCCTCTTTTTCTTTTGATGGGTACTTTATTTTCTCCAAGTTGATTTGGGTAGCCATGGCCTGTCATGATACCATCAAGATGTTAGAGGTAAAGGCTTCATAGACATCGAGTAGAGGATATGGAGTGTTGATTCTTTCCAACGCTTGTTTGTTGGTAACTACTCATTGATTAAAGACTTGGTTCAACTACTTTACAGTCTTTCCTTTGAATATTATTCTTTTGTTGTTAAGTATGATGCGACTATGAGGCCAAGTGGTTCACTTGGGGACCAAGCAATAGCCTCTAAGTACGGCCATGTCAAGGGTACCCTCCCGGTGCATTACAAACTTTGTATCAGAGCATAGAGTTCAAGAGTCCTAGAGAGTCTGTGAAGCCATGTCTAGTAGAGTCTTTATTATTGGTGTGAAGTACGACACCCATAATAGAGAGGCTATAGGACATTAGGAATTGTCACACTTCTTTCTTATTTAGATTCACACTACAGAGTTAAACTCTAGAAAATCTCTCTTCTGATTCGTACAATACACATTTGCAGACCATGCCTTCCGAATGCATTATAAGCCCCAGAAATGTTGTCAGCACCGAGGAGCTTAAGATGACTACTCATCTTGTTGCACATGGTCGATGGCTACAAAGGACAAGGAGAGTGAGATAGAAGAACCTTGGAGCAAAACGGCTAAGCCAATAGAGCTTGAGCGTAGTAAACATAAGCAAAAGAAAGGAAACAGGTTCCCCTTTCTTCTGAGATCCTTGGGTTATATGCCACCCTAAGCGAGTGCACCCACATCTACTAGAAGATATAATCCGAGGCCAAGGAGAAACCATTCTTTCAAGGTTTATAATCTTCCATCCCGAGGAAGAGTGACTCAAGGACATAAAACAAAGCCACCATGTAAAAGTTGTGGCAAGCTTCATCTGGGAAAGTGTCGATTGGGCACCAACAACAGCTTCAAATGTATACAAGTGGATCATATTTAGAGGGATTGTCCAATGTGAGCCAACAAATCTCTACCCATTGCATATACACCAACAGTTAGAGAAAATTAGGGAGATGCTCCTTCTATTATGAGCAGGGCTACAAATCAATTGTATGTCGTAGGTAGTCACCCAAATCAGAAATACACTTAGAGGTTGTGACAAGTATAATTTGAGGATTTGCTTGTTTTGATGTTATATATGAGAGATAATTTTATGTTTCTAATAAGTATAATATTGCCACCTAGGAGTGTGATTTGGGGTCTTGTCGACCCTAAGTAGAGTTGTTACCCCGGAGCTAGAAGGACGATGAGGGAGAAGAGGAGACTAGATAGTGAGAGTTGTGGTTAATTGACGCTTATAACTAGAGTCATGTGTCCCTTAGGTAACTGATGTATTGGTTATTGGATTCCCATAGTCCTGGACAATGGGTAGTAAATATCATTTGATGTTCATGATGGGGTTTAGAGAAAGAATTTATGTCAAAGTGTGTTAGAGCATGCTAAAAAACTAGAAAGGGGTTTATGCTAATGTCATAGTGTTAATGAGGGCGGAATATAGATGTTAAGAAAAGGAACAGAGAGTTTTACATGTGATAGATCTAAACTAGGCTTGTGATTTTGAAGTGAGAGTCTTATAAGATTTATAGAGTGATGAGCTCACCCGATAATAAGGTACACTAAATGGGTGATGGTACGTGGGTGGTGAAGAGAGGATACGTTGATTGATTATTCACCATGAGATTTTAGCGGGCTTATGTTCCTAAATTGTTACCTAGTAGTCATAGGATGGTGTAATATGAGAGAAGAACGTGATGCATAGGTTAACACTAGTCTTTAAGCTTGATTTTGGGGAGTGATACGAAGAGGGAGGTAATATTATGACAGTGATAGTCTCAGCTGGAGATGTACATTGGGAGTCTTTTTGTAATGTGTGTTCGGAGTTAAGGTGATGACTTAAAAGGATGTGATGTTATAAGCATGGTATAGGTACCCCTTAGATGGAGATAACAAATTGAGGATGGAACACTAGATGAGAGGAAGCTTAAGATGGGTATTCGCGATAGAGTAAAGTTGTGTGAAGCTCTAAGTTATGACTTGCTATAAGAGCCTACATAGTATAGTTGGGTTCAATGTAGAGTGAGCTAGTGTAACCATTTTTTGTCACCTTTAGTAATTAGGTCGATTGAGATTTATGTATGAATGACGATGAATTTTTGCTTGTAACCCAGGACTTCCTAAGTCAAATATATTGGAGCCTAGAAGTTTAATTTTAGCAAGATGAATAAGGAGGTTAGATTATAGGAATTGTAAAAGACGATTATGCATACCCATAGGGGAAGAAAACATAGAAAGATGCCTACAGAGCTTAGAGGAAACTAAGAATGGTATCCTAGGAGAAGTTCTAATAGCAATCTTATATCTTTGAGTATGGCATAACAAGAGAAATTGAGATGTTCTTATGGATAGTGATACCCAAAACCGTGTGGAGGACTATACTTATGGCTTAGGAAAGGAAAATGTTTCGCAAAGTTAGGAAGAAAACCTTTGAGCTAAGGGGGATATGAGGACTTGATAAACTTAAATGAGTCTTGGGTTTTCGATCATGATGAGTTGATTAAGATGAGACATTGATGCTTTTCTATCTTTTATATTCGTAAAGCTCAATGAAGGTGATACTTTATTCCTGCCTTGCGTATGAGCACCATGCATATGGCCTAAACCCATACACCTAACGTTGATTCTCGTTCGCATTCTGTTCTGATAATGAGGAGTGGCAGTTGTACTTTTATCTCACACAATCTCAGTATTTCCAACCTATGGTATATGAGATGGGACTTGAGTTTCACAGCATGTTTGATTCCATAAATGCAGGATAGGTCTGAAAGGGGTTACTGAGATTATATCATGTTATGAATACTCTCAAATCGAATTCCTTGAATGTATCATGCTTATAATCTTTCACTCTAGGGCTTTCTAATGATCCCTCTTTCCAGTCTTGATAGCAATGTTAATGATAATAGATAAGTTACTTTTGATGAATGAGAGTGGATGTTCTTTGATGTGATGATTATGATGTCCTCCTTTCATTAAAGTTATGGACGTGGAGAAAGAGAGAGATAAGACCTTATGATGTTTCACAAATAGGCAAGAATTGGTTAGAGTGCCTCTAGGCAAGGTAATGCTAGTGTACTTTCAAGTAAGAGCTTGTTCAATAATGGGTGTAGAAGCACTAGGTAGGCTTGATAATTCTCAGACATAGTTGAAGTGGTTAGAATGATAGCTTAAATGTGTGGATGTCACCATATGAGTGATTGCAGAAGACTATCAATGGCTTTTGAGTGCGGGTTCTAGGTAGATGAGTTAGAGTAGTGTTGGGGATTAGTATTCAATAAATTGAAATCCTAAGGAGGTATAAATCTTGAATTAAGGGTTAGCTTTGTAGGATATGATCATCTTAGGAATAGCACTTTGAGGCTTAGACTTAGGATTGAACGGAATAAGGGGATGTGGTCAGGTAAAGGTTTGAATAGGAGCTATAAGCCTTAAGTTGATGAGGTATAGTGACATCGAAAGGAGCATAGTTGAGATGAGGTGCAAAGTTTGAGAGTTACCCATGGAGTCTTATGCACCTTGATAGTCTAGTCTCGATTAGAGTTGATGACTTCCTTTCCGAGTTCGGAAGACTGATTGTCGAGGTGTCTGAATGATTCAAATTAATTGGGATGAGAATGTTAAAGATAATTTTCCTATCCTTGACTTAAGAAATGTTTCTATTCTTGGGTTGATGCATCTATTCTTGAGTCTGAGTGGTGTTTGTCAAGGATGATGGAAAGTCAAGAGTTTGATTGATTTGGTAAGTTTTAAGATGAGTCTTGAGTTTACTCGTACCTTAATACCATCTTTACTCATCATTTGAGGATGAATGATCCCAAGGGAAAGATAATGTAACGTCCGATGAAATTACCAAAACACCCCTAGAGGAGAGATGTATACATAGTGCGTCTTCCCATGCGCCTATGGTAAATATGAGGTTGGATATGTGATCGGCATGAAAAATTGAGTGGGGAAGTGGTCTCGGTCAATTTTAAGAGTACCTGGATCAAAAGATAATTTTCGATGCCAGAACCTCAACCAGTGTTGATCCGCGTACAAGCCGCGACACGCTACTATAGTGGACCCAAACTTAGTTTTTCTAAAAAAAATCGGCGGAAGTGTAAAAACTCCTTCGGAGAATTTTAGATGAAAAAACACAAGTACACGTCCAATTCGTGTTGCAGATTGGGTATTCCGAGGCAAACTTTCTTTCTTTTAATTCGTGAAGGGCATTTTCGACTTCTCCCAACCCCTCTCAAGTTCCTTAAACGATTATAATGGTCATCCTTCTCAGATAAGGGTTCCTAAAACCCAATTTTAAGCCTTCCAAAGTGAGAGATTTTTAGAGAACAAGAGTTAGAGATCTTGAGGTTAGGGTTAAGTTCCTGTGAAGATTTGTGTTGTTTTCCATGCTAGGTATGTAAGGCTACTCATAGTGTTGTATTGAGTTCATCCGCACGCCCTACATATTGAATCTTTGAAATTAAATTCGAGCAGAGTGTTTTTGAGTTTCTCGAATTGATTCCTTGAGATATCTATTGATATATTGAGTTCCTTGTACATACCAAAAATGTATTGATGGTGATGTTTTCTTGTGTATTTGATTTGGATTTATATTCATATCTTCATTCACATGAACTCTAATTGTTGATTATACCTTATTCCTTTTCTTATGTATTTTTCAAATTGAGTTTGGTGGTTATTTTTGTACATTGAGAAGGGATGACTTTTGAGCATATTTTGCCGAGTTTTCATGAATATGAGTTTTTAGCATAAAAACTGTTATTGAAAAGAGTCTTCATGATATGTAAAGACTTGTGAAGTATGAGTTTTTTTTTTTCAGAAAGCACTTGATGTTTTGATGAGTTTTGATGGAATTGAGCATTTGGTCTAAATGATGTTTTGAGTAAACATTTGATGATGACGTAAATGAATTTCCAAAAGTATAATTATTGATAGAAGATGATAATGATGAGTGTTAAAGAGAATATGGTGGAAGTAGTATTGAGCACCAAGTTGGGTTGGGTATAAATGACTTCAACCTCATAACTACGTTACCTGCGTAGGATAGTTGTGCAGCATATTCTGGCAACTCCTGTTCCAAAAAGATGGATGGCCATGATGAATCATGATTCATGTTGTAGATGTTAGTGTCCTTACTTTGGCAAATAGTGGACTGGTGAACAACGACGTCGTCTTTATTGTGCACCATCCAATAGGGCAGTGGGATGTATGTCGATTAGACAAACTACCTAAATTGTATATTTCATTTGACTGAGTTGCATACTTAGGTATCTTGTGATGAGTATTACTTAATTATAAAATTTGAATGATTTAGTGTGGGTTGCATACTACTGAGTTTATTTTCAAAATATGATATCATTTTTAAACTTGCATGATTTACTGAGTTGAGATGAGTTGAGCCGCTTGAGTTGACTAAATTGTTGAGTTGAGTTCCTAAATTTAAGTATTTGATTATACCTATTCCTTTCCAGACATTTTACATACCAGTATATTCCATGTACTGACGTCCATTTCGGGCTACATCTTTTCATGATGCAGAGGCAGGTATTAGAGGACTTCGGCAGGCGCACCATTGATGTTCCAATCTATGATTCCAGAGATAGTGATCCCTCCTTACATTTGGAGGAGCGCCCTCCTTAACTTTGGAGGGGCCTCTTTTTCTTTCTGTAAGTATTGTATTTTGTTCGAGTTGAGTTGGGTAGTCATCGCCTGTCATGGTACCGTCTACATGTTAGCGGTGGAGACTTCATCGACATCAAGTAGAGGATCTGGGAGTATTGATTCGTTTCCAACTTTTGTTTATTCATAACTACTCTTTGTATAAAGACTTTGTTCAATTACTTTATAGTCTTTCCTTTAAGTTTTATTCTTCTGTTGTTGAGTATGATGCAAATATGATGCTAAGTAGTTCGCTCGGGGACTAACAACAGCCTCTGAATGTTGGTCATGCTAAGGGTACCCTCCCGGGGTATGACATAGACATTGAGACTGGTATTTTGTTTGAGCATTCTTATTTTTAGAGACTTGTACACGTGACACCCATTCTGGGGTAGTTGTAGTTTTGATTTCTTATACTTATCTATATAACTAGTTTTTGGGTAAAATCAATGATATACATAGTTTATAAATATTTTATGAGTATTGTTGAAAATAATATTTGAATTATAAAAATGTCAAATGTTGATTTTATTGAGTTAGTTCAATAAAGGAAGAGTTTTTGTCTAATAAATGTCCTCAAATGCCTTGGTATACTTTTTGACTTTTACTCAGAATGTCCCATAGTATTTCTGGATTTGTCTCTCATAACTAAAGTTGTTCAATTGTTTTTTCTTTTAAATTTCTTTTGATATGTTATACAATTTCAAATTATCAACTATTTTTTGTAAAAAATATCCTCACATTTGAACTATACAACACAAAAAAGAGAATTTGATTGAAGAATAAAAATATAATGTCCAACTTTATATGGTCATTCAGCGATAGGATTCATTTAATTTTTAAAAATTTTATCTTAGAACTTTTTATTTATATAACATAATGGTGAGATAGTTACATGTTAAAAGCTTGTATATACTTTTCTTCCTTCAAGGCTTCTAGCTAGCTCCAAACAATGCAAGCTAAAAGTAGAGGATTAATACTAAATGAATCCCAATTGCATACATTAATAAATTTAAGCTATTATTATAATACTAAAGAATAATATAAAATATGCTAAATTAGAGGTAATCCGCACATTGTAAGAGAATTTTATTTTGAAGCTATAGAGCATTATGATAGAAGGAAATTATACAATTTAAAAACATGCAATTTATCAACACAATAATATACCATTTTCAATACTCAGAAAGAAAACCAAGATGTATACAGAGTGCATCGTATAACCTATTCACTACAAAGTTTGTCATAACATTAGCATTTTCTGACTATTTAAACTAAATATCTATTTCTTGAATTAAATAACATTAGCATTTTCTGACTATTTAAACTAAACAATAATTATAAAGCATGTGTATTTATGCAATATATATTGGGTGAAAAAGGATAAACAAACAATAACAAAAACTTAAAGTTAAAAAGCAAACAAAAATCATAAAAGCTATGTGAATTACATAATTTTATACCCCAAACAAAACCTGCTCTGAATTAACGCTCCTCTATTGAGATCATGAGTTTAGCATGCTCTAATCTAGCACGGTGGCAAAAATAAGGAAATAATATTGTTATTTATATTTTGAAAAACAGAAGATATATATATATATATATATATATATATATATCAATATATATATATAAAGGGGAAGCGGGACTAAGGAGAGTCAAATAAAGCAATAACAATAACATAAAGGGGAAGCGGGACTAAGGAGAGTCTTTCATAATAGCATAGGAAAAAGAAGTGAAGCTCAATACATAGATAACATTGTTATCCAACAACACCTCTACTAGTGAATGGAGCGGGGCCCAAGACACTTCCTGGGCTCACCCTCAAATGATAAGTATCCAGATATAACAAACAAGTCTTCACAAGCATGAATGAAAAGTAGATATTGTCCTCGGAGTTGAGGACTCACCGAAAGCTTTCTTCAAAAGGACCGAACTAGCCATGTGGAGGAGGATGATCAATAGAAGTGCTGGTCCCTACATTGTGATATCATGTAGGCATAGAATATGCGTTAGTACTTGGAATGTATTAAGTATGTGAGGTGCAATGCAACAAAGACATGAGCCGTAATAATCAAGATGCATAATAATAAACAATGGGTATAATCACAATTTGACATGTATGATCAGTGCTTGTAATAAAACGTGCATGTAAACATTCAACTTGTATATTATAACATACATATGTGGGAGGAGACCTTAACCAACATATACGACCAAGCGAGCTACTACTTGGAATATAGATGCATGACACCCCACAGGAGAAGCTATGGTCTACTTGCCAAGGTAGACCATACTTGACCCCCCTTTGTCGGTAACTTGACCTAGATGGATCCACTAGTAAAGCCCTTTTAGGGAAATAATATAATCCTATGGTGGCACATAGTTTAGAGACTAAGACTTTATATAAGGACCCCTTGAGTCGAGCCCCCACCTTAAGCCTCAATCGGTGTCAAGTCTAATCCCTTGGAATACTTGAAATAATCATAGATTTAATCATATAATGAATAACTTGTAGCATGGCATGAGTAGCTCATTCACATACTTAACCCCTATATGGGCATATACCTTATACTAGAGGGTAGAAAACAATACATGAACTTGACCCCTTCTAGTAGGTATCGCAATTCACATAAAGGTAGAAACTTGTAACATGCTTGACCCCTAGTAGTGAGCTTAGCTTGAACATGAGGGTAAAATAGTAATCATGCTTGACCTCTCAAATAGACATAAT
Source organism: Solanum clarkiae (assembly GCA_011800125.2). Classification (NCBI taxonomy): domain Eukaryota; kingdom Viridiplantae; phylum Streptophyta; class Magnoliopsida; order Solanales; family Solanaceae; genus Solanum; species Solanum clarkiae. The sequence goes on from JAABOM020059087.1 coordinate 10,829, forward strand.
TTGCTCACAAGAGGGTAGGATTATAGAATAAGGCTCAACTTGTCACTTGTAAATCATAGAAACCTTTTCATGAGTTTAATATATGCTTGGGAGCCCATAATTATCATGAAAACACTTAACTTGCAAATCATACAATAGATTTTCAACAACGTAAAAATCCTTGTCATGTAAATTTAGTCAAACATGGTGGATACTTGTACATATACTCAAAATTATGCAATTCAAGAGTATAAAACAAGGATGAGTAAAACTAACTCATTTTTGAAGTGACTTGGAAGAACCCACCAACATTGTAGTAAACATTTAGTTTGGGTATCATGAAATCCATCTCAAAAGTTCACAATAGTTCATAGTTCTCATAGCTTATATTATGCATAGTCTCAATAGACATAAATCAATTCATGGAATAAGCTTAAAATGGATATTCATGCATACTCAATCAATACTTGTGACAACCCATACCTCCATACTCTTACGTATCCATGTTTCAAGCCTCATTTGGTTAGGTTGGGGGTGTGTTAGGTTCATAGGGGAGTCCTAGTACCTAAACGAGTTGAAGACTTCCCAACGAGTTGAGTTTTGGGTGGTGGTTCTTGCAATGGTCAACTTTAAACATGCATAACTTTTAGAACACTTAGAACTAGTGGGCCACACATGTCCAATGAAATCCCTTTGAATTAGCTTCATAAAACACTTGGTTTCACCTCATTCTGATGTCGGATGAAGGAGTTATGATCGTTTTCGTGAGACCTTCTTGTGCAGTGGTGTCAAACGGACAGCTTGACGGGCAGTTTCAATGGCATGGGCCTGGGAAAGACCATTTTGAGCCTAAGGAATGGATCACTACCAGTGGCACGGGTCTTGTGACTTGCCACTAGTCATGAGGAGGGGCGTGAAGGTGAGTAAGGGAGGCTTGGTAGGCGTGGAGGTGCGTTTGAGGCTAAGGCATGGACCACGACCACCCACATGGGCCGTGGCGGGTGGGACAGGTTTTGGCCCTTGGTGTGGAGCTTGGGAAACATTTTCCAGCACTAAGTGTGGTGTCACGAGCCTCCACACAGGCTGTCAAGCTCCACACGATCCGTGGAGGCCTCCGTGGTTGTGATGAGATGTCTTTTTCAAATCGATTTCCAACTTCAATTTCTACACTAGTACCATGTCAAGAGTATTCTACACAACCCGTGGAGTGCCACATGACCTGTGGAGCCTTCAGTAGGCCAACACTTTGCCAATTTTTCTATCTGTTCACTAATGGCATTTTCATAAATGCTAATTATCCTAATGACCCTTTTTGACTTCCTAGGCTATCTTAACCTTCCTAAAAGAGTTGGTTCTGTTACTAAGGACCCAATTTCACTACTCTCATCTCAATCACACTCCCAAATCCTCTCAAGTGCCTCCATCAAGCCTCAATTCAATTTCAAGGATACCCAAGAACAAGATTGGATTCCAAGATCATTTTCAAGCCTCCATTCTTCCCAAACTCAATTCCAAGGAACTCTAGACCTAAGGTATGTGGGTTTCATTCATGGGTTTCCTTCACCCATGAATCCCAAGCTTCATTTTCACTCAAATTTCATGATTGTTAGTTGATCCAGTTATGGGTGTTTCATATCATGAATTTGCCTTTAAGACTAAGTAGGGGTTTCTTAAACCTATGATCATCTAAGCATGTTTTGAGCTATAAATCTTAGATCTAACGTGAGATTTGATAAAGGGTTTTAATATATATTGTTTTAGGGGGTTACCAATTATCTATTGATGGTTCTACATTCAATTTTCTAGCATGATATCACTCTTGAATTGCATGATTTTACACTAGCACTACACACCCGTCAAGTATTCGATAAAATATCCAGTTTAGGGTGCTCGAGGAATTGATGGTCCAATGCATGTCCTATGAGTTGAATGACTATATAATAACGAAAGGAATCTCTATGTATGTGTTTAAAACATGTAAAACAATGATAATTCAAGTGAATTGTTGGGCACTCATGTTGTTATGCACTCATATTTGAGGTATGCTATGTACTCATAGTTGACGTTATGTTATGTACTTGCTTCAGAAATTCTCTCAACTTTTTGAACTGATAATAAATGCTAAAAAATGTTTAATAAATTTGGAAAATGTTAGTGAACATGATCAATATAAGACTCTTATATTTTTTTACCTTTTTTCACAAAGTAAGCTTAGCATTCAAATATTTTGAAGGTCCTTTGAGCATAGAGAAGATTTTAATCGTGAACTAATTTTTTTCTTATGTTAAAATAACATAGTTCATAACAACAACAACAACAACAACATACCCAGTGAAATCCCACAAGTGGGGTCTGGGGAGGGTAGATTGTACGCAGAC
>JAABOM020059088.1:0-13185 GCA_011800125.2 Solanum clarkiae
CTTTACCAATTAATAAAAATTCTTCCCCAAAATCCCTAACTTCTTCACCTCTCTGCACAGCCCTAAGGGCTCGTTCAGTTTAAGATGATGAGAAAGAAATGAAAGTTCATTTTTAGTTGATTCTACTCTCCTTGCCCAGGAAAGAAAATCACTTTGACAGTGTTGAAACATGCCTATGCTAGAGAAAGAGAAGGAGAAGAATTTTAATGTATTACATCTTTTGATACTTTCATATACAAACTTATAAACCTCATCGATTCAAAAAAGTCTCAACTCTTTTAATTTATGGGAGGTTGAAAATTCTCACTTCAATATTTGCAGTATATACTTTAACTATGCAAGAATATTTCTATAATTTTTTATTTAAGTGTTAAAAATACATCTGAAATTATTCTTTTTTTTTAGTTTCATACCTAAATTATTGGAAGTGTGAATTTCATACCAAATCTATGACTTATTAGTTTGGAAAACACACTTCTCTCTTTTATTTCATTCTCACCATGGTGTGTATATTACGCTTGCTCTTTTGTTTTTAAAAAAGGCTACATCATACTTAACAACAAAGCATTCTGCTTGACAAAAAGTAAATAAATTATAGCATTAGTTAAAATAAAATATCAAAGTATTGTTATTAAAAAAATTAAAAGATAAATATTTTTCTTAACCCATTCTACCACTTCCTCTCCCCATAACACCCGCCCCCAACCCCCACATTTTAAAACATTAATTTAGATATTATTTTCCCATAACACCCCCCCCCCCCCCCACACACATCTTAAAACATTAATTTAGATATTATTTTAATTTTTTAAAAAATTAAAATAGTTCTACCCTACCCACCTGATCCTCCATTTTCATTTTTCTTACTTTTAGAAAATTATTTTTTACTTGTCGCAAGATTTCTTTTAAGATAATTTTTTTAATTTCTATTATATTCGGTACACAAGTAGAAAAAGTATTTTTCTAAAAATACATTTACATATCTATAAAAACAAAATTTAGAAGTATAAAAAATAAAAATAAATTAGGAGTGGAGGGTTAGATAGGGGTGAGATAGAGTTTTATTTATTTCAAAAATAAAAATAATATCACTTTTTGTAGGAAGGTCTGGAGGAGGGGGTGAAGTTTGAATTTTAAAAAAATATTTTATAAAAGAGATTTCAAAAAATAAAAGGGATGAAATTGATGGGGGTGGGGGTGGAGTGTAATGACCCTGAAGGTCATTTTTTATTTTTTTGATAAAATTATTGTATTACTCCTTCCAATAGCGACCTCGAGTCATGTTTGGTTGATTTTCGAAATTTTGGGAAAGTTGAGATTTTTGTCAAAGATTGAATTTTTGAAGGTTTAGATGGGGAGGCGTCACGCCTGTCCTTTCACGAAAGATGGAAGAAAAGTTGAGTAATCTAGAGTCTTGGAATAATGGTGGAAATGTGAACAATATGTGAGATACTACTGCTGGCTGCATTATAAAAGTAGCTACCGAGGTATTAGGGGTTTTGAGATGGACCTTTGGTGAACGTCAGGGCGATTGGTGGTGGAATGACAAAGTTCAAGGCAAAGTGAAAGCTAAGAAGATTGCTTATACGAAGTGATTGGAGTGTAGGGATGAGGATAAAAAGTGAAGGCTTAAGGAAATCTATAAGACGGCTAAGACAGAAGTAAAGACGGTGGTGACAAGTGCTAAGACAACAGTGTTTGAGCGCCTATATGAGGAGTTAAGTGATAAAGGGGAAGGAGGGGATAAGAGATTGTATAGGCTCGCTAAAGAGAGAGAAAGGAAAGCTTATGACTTGGACCAAGTGAAGTGCATCAAGGATGAGGGTAGTGAGGTATTGGTAGATGAGACTTCTATTAAGCTAGGTTGGCAAGCTTACTTTCATAAGCTCTTAAATAAAAATGGGAGAGATAGAAATATTGAGTTGGGTGAGTTGGCACATTCCAAAAGGCATCGAGATTTTGATTATTGCAGGCGGTTCAGAGTTGAGGACGCTAGACATGCTATAAGTAGGATGAAAAGAGGGAGGAGATCAGACCCAATGAGATTCCGGTAGACTTTTGGAAGAACATGGTCAAGGATTACATAGAGTGATTGACTAGACTATTCAATGTAATTATGAATACTGCCAAGATGCATGATTAATGGAGGAGTAGTACAATGGTTCCACTGTACAAGAACAAGGGTGATATTTAAAACTATAATAATTATAGGGATATCAAGTTATTAAGTCACATTATGAATGTTTGTGAGAGAGTGGTGGAGATGAGGGTAAAAAAAATAGTACCTATTTCAGAGAATCAGCTTGGATTCATGCTGGGGTGGCCGACTACTGAAGTTATTCATCTTTTTTGAAGATTAGTGGAGAAATATAGAAAAAGAAAAAAGGATCTTAATATGGTGTTCATTAATCTCGAGAAAGCTTATGACGAAGTTCTGAAGGATGTCCTATGGAGGTGTCTAGAGGTGAAAGGTGTCCCGATGACATATATTAGGATGATAAAAGGGCATGTATGATAGAGCCAGGACTCAGGTAAGAATGGTGGGAGGAGACTCATAGTATTTTCCTGTTGAGATGGAATTTCATCAAGAGTGTTGAGTCATTTTCTGTTTGCTTTGGTGATGGATGAGCTGATGCAGTCTATCCAAGAGGAGGTTCTATGGTGTATGCTATTTGAAGATGACATAGTGCTAATTGATGGGATTCAGACTAAAGTTAATGAGAGTGTGGAGGTTTGGAGACATGCTTTGGAATCCAAAGGGTTCAAACTGAGTAGGACCAAAATAGAATATTTGGAGTGCAAATTTAGTGTTGCGAGGGATGAAGAAGACATTGATATGAGGATTGCCACTCAACCTATCCCTGGCATAGAAAACTTTAAGTACCTTGGGTCTATCATTTAGAGTAGTGGCGATATCGATGATGATGTCACACATCATATTAGGACAGCATGGATAAAATGTAGGATTGCCTCTGGATTAGTGTGTGACAAGAAAATATCACCTAAACTCAAAGGTAAATTTTATAAAATGGTGGTTAGACCATCTTTGCTGTATTGATTGGAGTGTTGGCCAATAAAAAATGCACATGTTCAGAACATGTAGGTCGCAGAGATAAGGATATTGAGATGGATGTGTGGTCATACCAGGAGTGATAAAGATTAGGAATGAGATCATTTGGGAGAAGCTAGAGGTGGCCCCTGTGGCTGATAAGATGAGAGAAGTGAAACTGTGATGGTTTGGACGTGTGCAGAGAAGGAGTACCAATGCTCCTTTTAAGAAGTAAGAGAGGTTGAATTTGGGAATTACACGAAGGAGTAGAGGTAGACCAAAGAAGTATTGGGGGGAGGTGATCAGACAAGATATAGCGAAACTTGATCTCACCGAGGATATGATCTTAGATAGAAAAGAGTGGAGGTCACGAGTTAGAGTAGCAGGCTAATAAGTTAGTAGGGTTAGGTGGATGTATAGCCTTGGGGTATAGTAGGGTAGCAGGATTAGTGATTCTTTTATATCCTGTGTTTTCATTATATGTCATATATGTGTTGAATTTATTATATTTACACACTATCCTTGTCATTATCATGTGCTTTTCGTTGTTAGTTGTTCTTTGTTTCCTTTTCGTTTCCTTTCCCTTTTTTTCCATATCTAGTTTATTTTACTTATGGATTTTTGAGACGAGGGTTCCCAGGAAACATCCTCTTCACCTTGTCAGGTAGTGGTAAAGTCTGCTACATTCTACCCTCCCTAGACCTCACTTGTGAGATTCCACTAGGTATATTATTATTGTTATTGTAAGTTTTCTACTTTTGAAATTTTGAGATATTTAGAGATTTGTGACTTGGAACAAAATTTTGTCGATTCCATCAGTTTCAAAATGTGAAAATAGATCTAGAAGAATAATTGGAATTGCATTTGAAGTTGTTATGTGGATTTTAGGTCTGGAGTTGAAAATTAAATTAAAGTTTGACTTTTATTTGATTTTAGTAGATATTTTGAATTTCAGTGCTTTGATTAGATTTCTGATGGTTCTATTGGTTCTGAGATATGATTGTAGTGCTACAATGAGCATTCTTCTGATTTTGAATGTTTCGATAACGTTTTGATAATTCAAGTGGTTTATGTTAGTTTAGTTGTGCCTAACCGGAGTTTGGGTAAAAAAGACCTCGAATTCAATCTGCAACGATTTCATTGAGTCCGGAACTTCACAGTTAGTGAGGTTACATATATGGTTTGTGTGCATGGAGTTCTGAATGAAACCCGAGGTTTCATTTCAAGTCTTTGAAAATTTGTTGAAAAATTGCGTGGAATTTGGTGTTGCAGGCGTCGCTTCAGCGAAGGCTGGATGTTGAAGCCAGGCATGCTTTACTATACTATAGCATAGCCGCTATTGCGACCAGGCATCGCTATAGAAAAATTCGCATATTTTGTGAGTGTCACTATAGCGACATCAGATGAGGATTTTTAGACTCTTGGTTACACTTTTTAAACATTTCCTCTTTTTTAAAACTTTATGAGTTCGACTTTGATAATTTTGCTTGTTTTTTGGAAGGCTTTTCACTTAAAAAGGTATTTTTCATATTGACCACTAATTATCCCTTGATTTTAATATCAAATTTGGAGTTTTCATGAGAAATTGGGAATTTTTCATGAATTTGAGTTTTCATGAAGATGACGATTATGAGCATATTTCAACTCCATTTACAAATTGATTCTCACTAATGGTTTTCTGATCACGAGAGGAACATTTTCATCTAAAAATTCCTAGATATTGATTTAGATATTGATACTTTTGGATGATTTTCCCTTTTTCTTGAATCCCTTGATTTTGGTGTCATTCTTCCTGAAATGTGATTGTGAATTCATTTCTAAATAAATTGTAGTGCTTCAAATTCAATTCGGAAAAAGGCACTTGTGTTGGGTTATTTGATTGGCAAATTCGAGGCAAGTGGATTCTAAACCTTGTTGAGTTTAAATAAACTTGATAATGTTCTTTCTTTGTGAAATTTAGGGATTAGTGAAGTGTTTTAGTGGATATGATTGGGTAATGGAGATGTTGATATTGTGACATGTATGAATTACTCTTGAATTGATGTATATTATTGTGATGACGGCTCTTTGGTTGATAATGTGAATTGAAATTGTGATATCGATTGTTAAATTATAAAAGTTATTCTTATTGATCCAATTGTTGAGTTGTGACTCTTGATATATGAAAATGCATGTTGAAGTATTCATGTATAATATTGAGCTAGTTATATAATATAGGATTTGTTGAAATTGTTGAAGTGTGTACTAGTGAAATGTGAATCCAAAGGTGAAATGTTCTAAGTTATAATGAAAAAGATATTGTTGAAACTTGAGGCATGATGTGATGTGATTAGCATATGTTCTATTGATGATGATGATGATCCAGATGTGGAAAGAATTATGAGATTTGATACTTGATTGCTGAATAAATGATTGATGCGGACATCTTTCATATGTTCATGATTATAAAAGTGATTATTATGTAATGATGACATATATGTGCTTGATGTTCCAATTGATGATGAAAAGCCGAAGGAAAATAGTTTCGGCTTGAAAAAGAAAAGAAATTAAAAGTCGAAGAGAAATGGTTTTGGCAAAATATGAAAGTAAATGCTGAAGGAAAATGGTTGCGGCAGATACATGATTCATGTGTGGCCCCTATGAGTTTTGGTCTGATTTGCATTGTGTTGCTTGCATTTTATAGCATTCAATTCCATTCTTTTTCATATCATTTCTTGCTTTAGAAATGATAAATATACTAAGTGCAATATATTGAATGACTTGAATCTTGTATATTGTTGAACCTGAACTATTAAGATACTGTGATATAAGTCCATGACTGTATATATATTATTAACATTGTGTATGTTGGTCATTCCTGTGTACAGGTTTGTAGTTTGGTGGTATGTGGTTAGGATGGAAGGAGTTCTTAGTTTATTATTCTCTACCTGTGATTAGGCCCTCTTATTGGGTACCTTAGTACTCACCCTTGTTTTCTACGCTTGCGTATAGATTTTGAGCTCGAATCCAATTGACTTTTCCCATTCTTCTTATGGACCGAGTCTGTGATGGATTCAAAGGTAGTTACACGTTGATCTTGACTACTCTGAAGGTTGTTGGATATCTTTATTAGTTTTCTGTTATTTGTGTAATGACCTTCAAGATTATTTTTGGTATTTTTAATAAAATTATTATTTTGCCCTTCCCGAAAGTTGTCTTGGGTCATTTTTTGTTGAGTTTAAAAGGTAAATTTTAAAAACCTTTTGAAAAGTGGGAGTCTTGCTAAAGAAAGAGATTTTAAAGGGTTGCGGTTGAGAATTTCAAGTTTTGTGATAATTTTGAGTCGGCTCTGGAATACCGAATCTAGTCCAGGAGAACTTGCAAACCAAATGTGAAGTTAAAACAAAGATTTTGGACCAAAAGTTGCACTTTAGTTCATTTTGGATCATAAGCTTGACTTTAGTAAATATTCAGAGTTTGGAAGCTCAAATTAAAATTTTGACAATTTTAGTGATTCTGAATGATGAAACTAACACTAGAAATGGTTTCATTGTAATTTTTAGAGCTTTTGAGATTATTTTGAGTATTTGAGTCCAAAACTAGTTTAAAGGATCTTTCTCTAGTTTTCGGCTAAGGAGGTCTTGAATTCGAATTCTGACGGTTTCATTGAGTTTGAAATATTATTTTTATAGGGTTTAAATTCTTTGTTTGTGTTCACGAAGTTCTGAACTAATTTCGAGGGTCTTATCTTTGATGTTTGCCATGCATTTTTGCTGGTGTGACTGCTTTTGGTGAATTCATGATTACTTTCTGTGTTTTTGCCTCCAACTCCACATTTGCGAAGGTCAAATTATATACCTCGCTTGCGAAAGTATAGAAGCCAAGCTCCATAGATCTCCATGTTCTTGGAGGGTCAGACCTCGTTCGGGGAGTGCACCCCTTTCCTTTAGTCTGCACATTCGCGGAAGTGACTCCCACGTTTGCAGAATGTTGGTTTCTTTGGTCTTCATGTTTGCAGAGCACTGATTGTGGCTGAATAGTAAGTCATTTTTAAAAGACGAGTTTTGACCTTCTTTCACCATTTTAATATTCTAAGCTTCATTTTAGAGAGGATCTTCGAGTTTTTTTCAAGTCAAATAGATTGGGTATCTATTTTCTGACCTATTTCTTTCATTTTCATTGATTATATTGTATTTTTGACTTATAACATTGGGATTTCAATGGTGGAATTTGGGGATTTTTGGATATGAGTTCCTAGTGCTAATTTGATAATTTCTACCTCATTTTAACTCCATGTTTTAAATGATTTTCACCATTGGAATCCTTATTATTTGAGGATCGTTTTCATATAATAAATTTTATATTTCAACTACTTTTTTCAGCATGGATTTTTTTAAAATTATTTTACCCTTTTAATCAGAATTAATTGACTTTAATGTCATTAGATTTATTTGTGATTGTGATGCTATATTTAAATAGATTTCAGTGATTCGAAGTATTGTCAGAAGGGGAAAGCTTTGGATTTGACTTGATTCGTGGTTTTATCTACGGCAAGTGGACTTCTAACCTTTTATTAAGTATGATTGAATCTTGTATGCGTCTATGTGTATAGAATTGAGTACTTTGCGGTAGAATTATATCATTATAGGCCTTGATCATGGGATTTCTATTTGAGTAATTGTTCATATTGTAATATCTTAACTTTTGAATTAATTGTGAATTCATAATATATGTGATCTTGTGAATCATTTGATAGTGATATTGAGATAGATCTTACATTGTGATGTGATTGATATTGAGCCTGTGATTATATTGAGACATTAATGATATTGACATTATTATGATATTGACACTATGATGAAACTGAGCTCATGAATATTTCATTCACTATTATTTGTGCATTTTATACTTATGATAGCTATAACCAAGAGATGAGAAAGGTAACATGTGGATGGGTCGAAGTCTCTAGTGTCAATGTTTAGCCGAGGTTTCTGTCGGCGAGCCGAGGTAATATGCCAGCTGATATTGGGTCTGAGGTCATTTCTGGATGGGTGAGCATTGACTAAGGTCATTGCCGGCAGTATTCATGGATACATGGTTCTTGCATGGCTCCCATGAGTTTCGGTATAAGGTTATCAATGTGTATCATAGGATAGACAAGCATCACAATTATTTGACATTGCATCACATTATTTACATCCCATGGCATTCACTTTATCTCATATCACTCATGTTTTTTATAATTATATGAATTGCTTAAGAGACTGAATATCTTATATATCATTTGAATTTTGTATTAATTGGACATTTTGAGATGTAATGATATGTTATGAGTAAACTAATATCCTTGTGATTTCTCTATATTGTGTACATTGTGCTAGGACTCTTCTGAGTGCAGGTTTGTAGTTCAGTGGTACATGGTTGGATGTTATGAAGTGCTTCTGTCCTTCATTGCTTTACTCTAGGTTAGTCCATTTGCTGAGTACCTTATTATTTGGTACTCACCCCTTTCTACGTGTTTGTAGGTTGTGAATCCAATCCTCCTTGCTAGCTTTATGATTTACAAGATCAACCTTTGAATCTTCCAGAGGTAGTTGTTTGTCCCTTCGGCAAATCTTCGGAGATTTTATCTTTATGTGTCTGCTCTATTTTGAGACCTAAACATTGGGACATGCATGTATTTCATTTGAGTATTCTATAGTTAAAGGCTCATACAAGTGACACAAATTCTAGGATGGTTATAGTTGTTAATTTACTTTACCTATCTAACCTACTAGATTGTTTATCTTTTACTTTTATTGTTATGTTGAGTTAATTGGATTTTGGGTTGACTCGCCTTGGTGGGTTAGGTAAGTTCCATCACGCTTGGATTTTGGGTCATGGCAATTTTGAATCAGAGTGTCAGGTTTATTAGTCTCACATATGTATAAGCCCTGTCGAGATTTTTGAGGGTCGGTGTAGAGACATCTGTTACTTATCCTTAAAGGGCTATGAAGACTATTAAGAAATTCTCTTATTCTTTATTCTACTCAATTGGTGCATGGATTTTGCTTAAGGGTTGAGAGGTCATGTGTCCTTTTCACAAATGGCAAGGACTAGAGCTACTGCAGCTACAGAATGAGGTAAGGCAGCCCTTGATGTTGCTATTGAGACCTAGCTAGGGGTAGGGGCTATGCCAGAGGGCGAGCTAGAGGCTGGGGCCGAGGAGTAGAACCGACGGGAAATTATGAATGGGGCATCTCCCTTGAGCCAACCATGGAGCCCAGACAAGAGTAGGTCCTCATGACTATGTTGCGGCAACACTACTTTAGGATACTCTTCTGAGAGTTTTAGGTATACTTGAGACATTGGGCCAGATAAGTAGCCTAGTTGATACATTCAGTACTTCACAGACTCGAGTTAGGGTTCAACATTAGGTTCAGCAGTAGGCCTCCGAGGTCTAGGTTCAGGTGGAGCAGCCACTAGCGACATTGATTATTGAGATTCCACTGATAGCTGCCTTTACTGATGACCAGCAATAGAGATACTAGAGGTTTAGAAAGATGGACCCACCATAGTTTCAGGGTGGAAAGACCGAGGATACATGCGAGTTTATGACCACTTGCAGGGGGTTACTTGATATCATGGGGTTGGCAGAGACCCATGGTGTGTAGTACGTTACCCTCTAGCTCCGTAGGCTAGCTAGGAAGTGATGGAAGACTTATTCAGCATCCCTTCCAGTTAGGTCTCCTTAGATGACTTAGGAGACATTTCTAGTCTCTTCTATGATCAATTTGTTCCATGGAGGTCCCTAAGCAGAGCTGTCTAAGATTCAAGAGTTTGAGGCAGGGCACCATGACTTTTTCAGAGTATGAGGTTCACTTCTGTCAGCTAGCTCGGCTTTCTACAACAATACTTGCGATCAAGGCGGAAAGAGTCTGCCAATGTGTGAGAGGGCTGATTTATCTTATCAGATAGTTAGTATTTTGGGTATCTATAAATGGTGCTTCTTTTCAGTCAGTTGTTAGTGCTGCCAAGGAGGCGAGTTGATGTAGAGAAAGGAGTTTGGTGACCCCAAAAAGGCTCCATGCATCGAGATAACACTTTGGTGCCTCATTAGGGGCATAGATATGTCTAGAGGAGGTGGTTCATTTCAGCGCGACAGGGTTCATGTAACTTTACCAGCCTCAGAGGAAGGATGAGGCCCTCATGATTCTTGTAGCTTAGGTAAGATTTCCTTTAGTTCCCAGCAGAGGCCTACAGGCTGGGGTGACTACAGTATCCCTCCTACTCCATCACAGCAGTGGTTCACCCTTAGATCCTGCATTAAGTGTGGATCTCCTGATCATATGATTCGACAGTTCCCTATACAGATTCATTTTGGACCCCACCATTCATACTCCGCAACATCGATGAGAAATTCGGCATCACTAGCAAGAGGTTCAACCCCACATACTATGGGCTGGGGTATAGGTTATACTGATAGAGGTGGACGTACCAGTGGTAGAGGAGTTGGTGATATTTTCACCCATTCTAATGGTAAAAGGGCAACTTCAACAAGTGTGGGATGATGAAACTATTGTTATGCTTTCCTAGGTAGACCCTAGGTTGAGGCCTCTGATACGGTGATCACAGGTATTGTTCCAATTTGTCATCGCCCTGCATCTATATTATTTGATCCTGGCTCCACTTATTTTTATGTGCCTACGTACTTTTCCTTGTATGACTTGCCATGCGATGCTCTGTGCATGTTTCGATCCTAATAGATGAGCTCTTAGTAGTAAATCAGGTGTATCGATCCTATCTTGTGACCTTATCAGGCTATAAGACTTGGGTTGATATGAGTATTGTCTATGTGCTTGATTTTGGTATTATATTGGGGATGGATTTACTTTCTTCTCATCGGACTATTCTTGATTGCTATGCTAAGACTGTGACTTCGGCTATTCCAAATAGATCGGGTATCATATGGTAGGGTTTGAGTGGATCTTATCCTAATAAAGTTATATCATATATTCGGGCACGAAAGTTAGTGGATTAGGGTTGTCTTTCTTTTGACCTTTATCCGATATACCGATATTGAGCCACCACTGATAGAGTCTATTCCTGTTGTTCGGGAGTTTGTTGATGTGATTCCTTCAGACCTTCTTAAAGTCCCTCCTGGTAGGGACATTGACATTGCCATTGATCTTGAGCTGAACAGTAAGCCCATTTCTATTCTTCTCTACCGTATGGCTCTAGCTGAGTTGAAGGAGATCAAGGAGCAGTTCCAAGATATCTTGAGCAAAGGGTTCATACGCCCTAGTGTGTCTCCATGTAGTGCCCCAGTTTTGTTCATGAAGAAGGATAGTTCTATGAGAATACGTATTGACGATAGACAGCTGATCAAAGTGACAGTCAACAAGTATCCTCCCCCTAGGATCGATGATCTATTTGTCAGAATCAAGGTGCAACTATGTATTCCAAGATTTATTTGAGATCTGGATATCATTATCTAAGGAGTAAGGCTTCTAAAATTTCCAATACTACTTTTTGGACAAGGTACGGACACTACGAGTTCCTTGTTTTGTCATTTGGGTCGGCTAACGCCCCAAGCATATTTATGGAGTTGATTAATGGTGTATTTCAACAGTATTTAGATTCCTTTGTTGTTGTCTTAATCGATGATATATTGATCTACTCCAAGACCAAAGAGGATCATGAGCAACTCCTGAGAATTGCACTCTAGTAGCTTACAAGAAAAGGTTGTATGGCAAGTTTTCCAAGTGTGAGTTCTAGTTGAGGTTGGTAGCATTCCGTGGGTCATGTGGTGCCTAGAGAGGGTATTCGGGTTGATCCAGCAAAGATTGAGGTGGTTCAGGGATAGACTAGACCTACTTTAGCCACTGATATTCGTAGTTTTGTGGGCCTAGCTGGTTATTACAAATGATTCGTTCAAGGCCTTCCTTCTATAGCAGCTCCATTGACCAAAATCACTCAAAAAATGCTCTGTTCCATTGGTCAGATGAGTATGAGGAGAGCTTCCAAAAGCTCAAGTTATTGTTGACTACAACTCTTTGTTTGACCTTGCTAGAGGAGGGTGTGGAGTTCTGTAACGACCTATTAAATCATTTTGAGATATAGAGTTTCGTATGTCATAAAGGATTTGTGTTGAAAAATTTAATGGGACTTTTTGGACTATTTGATAACTTTCGATATTTATTTGAGGGATAATTTTAGATAATTTAATTATTAAGTGGTTTAAAGTGATAATTTAGGTAATACATTGTACTACTTTTGCTACATTTATTATTTTTCATTTAAAATAGGTTAATAAGATTTATCATTTTTAATACATAATTAGTTGAGAAAAAAAATATAAAAAGAAAATAAGTAAAAAGGTTGCTTCACCCTAAGTAAAGAAAGAAATAGAAAACCAAGAAAAGAGAGACGCAGAGCGAACTGGTGCGGTGAACATAGAGAAACAGTGCAGGTAAGTTAACCTATAATTTTAACCATTAGTTGTTAAACATTAAATAATTGTATTACATATAGTTGGCAATATAGGAGTAAGTGGTAATATATATATATATATATATATATATATATTAAAGGAATAAGTGGCAGTAGCCGTTGGTGCTTTTAGGCTAACGTGCAGATTTCAAATGTCATTATTATAATATTTTGTTCATATGATTTTATTTGATTATCACATTATAATTCAAGTTTTAATATATTGAGATAGATAATCAAATATTAGATGTATTATATTATACGAATATCACTAGATTTTTAATGTTGGATGAATACAAACTTAACTCTAGGTTTGAGATTTAGGTAATTAATTATAGAATTGGGTGAGTTTGTTGGTCTTGGCTAAATATATAAGAATATGGGTGTCTATCGACTCGTATTCTTATGAATATTACATATTTGATAGATTGTAAACATTTTGAGGCGTTGAAGAAAGGAGAAGCATGGATGGATTAGCTAACTTGATTTCGGTTCTTCAGTTGAGGTAAGTTATGGTTTATTCTATCTAATAGAGAGACTCTTAATAGCGATTGATAGTCATTGAGTAAAGCTGTAACATTATCTATGCACTTAATTGTTATGATTTGATTGACTGATATATTATTGTGATTGGTCTGCAATCCCAAGACCATGAAACCCATAATAATCTTGAACTTGATCTCTCA
>JAABOM020059089.1:0-13184 GCA_011800125.2 Solanum clarkiae
TGGTATGTTAAAAGGCTTGTTTGACGTCCTTTTGATTTTCCCATTAGCTGTGTCACGTCTAGGCCCTAGGGTTGTGATAACAGACTAGAGTTTGATATGTCGTGAGTTGAACATTTATCTTGGCTAGTTTCTTTCCTGTCATGAGTTGAACATTTATCTTGGCTAGTTTCTTTCCTACTAGTCTTATTGAGTTGACTTGATTATATACATATTGAGACTTATCCACCCTTTTACTATCTTTAGCCTTCTGCTGATTGGTTAGTTATATTGAATGAATGCATGTGATGAGACCAAGTGGCTCACTTGGACATGTGGTTGTTCAAGCTACCTTACGGTTGTCCAGTTGAAATTAAGCTTCATGCTCGTATACCTCAATGCACTTGAGAACAGAATGAATTATTGATTGATCTATCTTAGCAGCAAAATTTTGTTAACATGGAAAAGCAACTAAGAAGTAATTTCATTAAGTACATGAACTACAATGTGGTCTAATGTTTTGATGATTAACAAACTAAGTCATGGACCAGGTAGACCATCAGGCTATTTTGCCGAAGCAAGTTGTGAAAAACAGTTAGTAAAGCTGTTGTGGTTGGTGAGATGTCTATCGGACTTGTACTAAAGGACTGGTGGTCCATGAAGTGTATCCACAATAATATAAAATGAGCTTGTCCGAGGAATAAATATAAGTTTTTCAAGCATTCCTAAGATTGAATATTTTTGTGTTGAAAAGCTCTTCCTTGGCTTCTTGTGCATGAAAATATAGCAACTCCAGATGAGGGACCTGATAGATTAGTTCTATAGTTCTCTAGTTTGTTGGTTGTTGTGTTGTGTTCTAAAGTGATGATCACACCTAAGTTTTAAGGATATGTGATCCGTATTTTTTTGTGTTTGTTTTGAGCTGCGTATGCCTTGTAGAAAATATATTAGTCTAAAGGCTTGGTTGTGTTTTGGTCTAACTACATGGGTTGTGGATTTAGACTAGAATAGGTTTTGTGGGTTCTCATTGCTTGTGCTTGCTGTACAAGCTGTTTTGTGAGGGAAAGTAGAGAGATAGCGGGTGCATTGTATTTCTTTACTTTGCTCTTTAGTAGATTTAGCTAGATAAATCTTGTGGTGATAGGTCGTGGTTGTTCTTCCCTTAAGCAAGGACTTTTTCCATGAAAAATCGTTGTGAATTTGTGTTCTGTCATTTACTTTCTTCAAGGTTTTAGCTTACTATACTTCGAGGGACTAGATACTTCATTAGGATAGGAGCATGTTAACTCAACATGTGGTATCAGAGCAGGGATCTCTATCAGGTTCACACCTTGAGATTTTCTGTGAAAATGGCTGCTCCACTTAACTTGGAAGAAAGACAGTCATCCACAAGACCACCAAGATTCATGGAAAGTAGTATGGTTGGTGGAAAGGTGTATGCATGACTTTCTGATGGATGAAGACAGTGAACGATATGGCATCATTCTAGATGGACCATATGTTCCAATGAATGAAGTGAAAGAAGGCGGTACTTCCATATTGGTTCCAAATGCTAGACAATAATACACTGAGTCTGATAGGAAGAAAATAGAGAAAAATTATAAAGCAAAAAGAAACTGATTATGTGTAGGATAGGAGCTGAGGAGTACAACCGGATCTTAGCTTGTGAATCAGCTATGGAGATCTGGGACTGTCAGAAGAATGCGCATGAAGGAACTAAACAAGTGATAGAGTCGAAAGTGGATATGCTGACATCTCAGTATGAGGACTTTATCATGCATGAAGGAGAGACCATACAAGAAATGGAGACCAGGTTCTCAACAAGAAATGGATACCAGGTTCTCAACAATAACCAATGAGCTTAAGTGTTTGGGAGAACCTATAAGTCAAAACAAACAAGTTCGAAAGATTCTGGCAGTGTTTCCTAAGTCATGGGAGAGCAAGGTTGATGCCATTACTGAATCAAAGGACTTGAAACTCTGAAGATGGATGTTCTTATTGGCATACTTCATACACAAAGTTGAACAAGAAACATGATATAACCAAGAGAGAAGGAAATAAAGACAAAACATTGGCACTAAAAACTGTTCAAAGTGATGAGGAGACTGATGGTGTAGATATGGCTTATCTCACCAAGAGGTTCAAGAAGTTTGTTAGAAAAAGTCATAGTTTGGAAAAGAAGGGAAATGTTGGTTGGTCTCATGGAAGTGCTGATTTGTGTTATGGTTGTGGTAAAACAAGACACTTTATCGGAGAGTGTCCTCATGGTAAAGGTGGTCATAAGGATGGGCAAAAAACTGGGAAAGATAGAAGGAAGGACCAAGTTCCAGACAAGTACAAGAAAAGGTTGCTGCTAACAGGATCATGATAAAGGCACTGGGAGTCTGGGGAAGTTCTTCAAGTGGATCTGAAGAAGAAAAACAACCTGAAGATTCATCTTTGCTTGCAGTGAAGGACGATGATGAAATCTATGATGGCCTGTTTGCTTTTATGGCCCAGTCAGATGTTGAAGAAGATGATGATGAAGAGGTAACATTGCTAGACCTTCAAGATAACTTAAAACTTTATTCTACTAGAAAGTTGAAGAAACTAGTATGTGTTCTCATTGACTCTATCTATGAACTAAATATTGAGAAGGATCTACTAAACAATAGTGTAGATGTATCATAGGCTGAAAAAACTGTGATGACTACCCATATGGCTGATCTTGAGATTAAGGTGGTAGCTTTTGAGACTGAAAAAAAGGAATTACTGAAACTGATGGAATCTGATGGTCAGTCTGATGCTAAGTTAAAGAGAAAGATTAGTGAAAATGAACTTGCATTGGAGGAAAAACTAAAGAAGGCTGAATTAAAGTTGAATTTAGCCTTAGAAAGAAACACTATGATAAAAAGGGACCTGATAAAGTTTAAAGAAGACTTGAATAAGTCAATGAAGTGGACTGCATCTTCTAAGCTTCTGGGAGATATGTTTTGTAGCTGGAGTTCTGAAAAGAAGGGATTAGGTTATGTCAACAAAATTGACCCCCTTATAATCCCCACAGCAAGTATGTGTCTGTTGCTATTAATCTTTTGTGCTTGCATTGTGGGAGAAATGGTCACCTTAATAACAACTGTGAAGTTTTGAGGAGAACCTTGAACAAATAGAAGTCTAATCGCTCAGAAAATAAAACTGTGAAGGAGGGGCCTGGTCCTAAGCCTAAACTAAAGACCAGACCTCTTCCCCTCTGGACTAGAAAATTTGTAATTAAACCTCTATATGCTTATTGGGAGATCAGATTAAAATAGGTTCCCAAAACTAACTTCTGATCACTCGCAGGAAAAGCCAGGAGGAGGCAGTTAATGCTGGTACATGGATAGTGGATGCTCAAAGTACATGACTGGAAGGACTAAAAACTTCCTCACACTAAATGAATTTTAAGGAGGCAGCGTCTCATTTGGTGGTGGTCAGAAAGGTTATATCATGGGCAAAGGAAAGATTGACAACTATTTTGAGAAGGCTATTGAAGATGTGTACTTTGTTGAATGATTAAATCATAGTCTTCTTATAGTATCTCAAATTTGTGACAAAGGGAATGAAGTCAGATTTTCATCAGACAAGTGTATAGTCACAAACTTTTCAATTAAGGAGGTGGTGCTAACAACAATGAGATGCAGGAACATGTATGTGGCAGACTTAAGAATAACAAAGCAAGACAATTTGATCTGCTTAAAGGCTAGGATGACTCCTGTGACTTGTGGCACAAAAGACTGGGCATGTCAGCCTCTCTTTGCTGAACAAACTTGTATCCAAGGACCTGGTTCGTGGATTACCAAAAGTGATCTTTAGAAATTCCAAGCTGTATGCAAGTTGTGCTCAAGGAATGCAGACAAAGGAATCATTCAAGCCCAAACATGAAGTAAGTACCTCTAGTCCCTCTTTTGGACTCTAGAATTCAGAACAGATCCAGGACTAGAAATCTAATTCCATGTGATGCTTTTATGTCTTCCATAAAACCCAAAAAATGTCAAAGAAACACTCGAGGATGTAGATTAGGTAAATTCTATGGAGGAAAAACTACTTCAGTTTGAGAGAAGCAAGGTATGACATCTGGTTCCTAGGCTTTCAGCTAGAACTGTGATAGGGACCAGGTAAGTGTTCAGAAACAAGCTGGATGAAACAGGCATCATCACCAGGGACAAATCCAGATTGGTAGTTCAGGGTTCAATCAGGAAGAAGGGATACACTATGATGAGACATTTGCTCCGACAGCCAGAATGGGAGCAATCAGAATCCTAATTGCTTTTGCCACCTATATGGAATTCAAGTTGTTCCAAATGGATGACAAGAATGCCTTTCTCAATGGGTACCTAAGGTTGAAGTATATATGAAGCAATCACCAGGTTTTGAAAGTGTTGAATATCATGACTATGTCATGAAGCTAGATAAGGCTTTGTATGGGTTGAAGCAGGCTCCAAGGGCCAGGTATGAGAGACTATCTGGATTTTTGTTGAGTCATGGTTATAAGAGAGGAAAGATTGACAACACTCTGTTTTTGAAGACCAGGAGAAAGTAATTTGTAATTATGCAGGTGTATGTAGATGATATTATTTTTGGGCCACTACAAATTCTCTCTATAAAGAGTTAGAGGATCTGATGATATGTGAGTTTGAAATGAGTATGATGGGTGAGCTGAATTTCTTTCTAGGATTACAGATTAGGCAGACTCCTGGTGGTACTTTTATCAGTCAAGAGAAGTATATCAGGGGCTTGCTTAAGAAGTATCAGTTGATGGATGTTAAGCCAATTGACACTCGTATGTGGACAAGTGCCAAACTTTGATAATGATTAAGATGGTAATATGGTAAATGCAACAATGTATAAAGGAATCATTCGGCAAAGGCGGCTCAATATAATTTGTTAAAGAAAAATTTTAAAATAAGGTCTTAATTATTTTTCCTCAAAAAAAAAAAAAGGATTTTGAATATATTCTTTAATGTAAAATTTATTTTTATAGCTTTTGGAGATTTAAAATTATAAATAAATTTATTTTATAATCATTTTCTCCGAATAATTACTTTTTTATTAATAATACATCTAATTCATTTAATTTATCTTGAGATGTTGTTGATCTTAAGTATAATTTTATCAATTTTAATTTTAAAAAGCTTTTTCAATCGAGATAATTGTTATAGGAACTTTATAAGCAATATATGCATTTAGAAAATAATAAAATCTTTTTATCAAAATGAAATATATCTTATGTTTCTGCTTCCTTTGCCCATCATGTCCATTAAGCAACACAACAAATATAGGATATATTTTATTAAATTATTCTTATTTATTTTTTTATTTTTTAAGGATTGAACAGTGTTAAAAATAAATCTTCTTTATAGTTAATGGTATAATTGAAAATAATTGTTAACTTTAGTCTTAAATTCCTAAATAACTTTTTAGAGCTAAAGCAACATTAATATGAGATGGAGGAAACATTAAAAGTTTTCAATATTCTATTAAAAAAATCGACATGCTATAAACCTATAATTGTTAAAAACTGGGGCGTTATAAAATTGGAGGCTTAAAGCCTTTGCTTCAGTGGCTTTATGCTAAAGCCGGCCTTGTCATTGGGTCATTGCTATACTTGACTGCAAGCGGACCTGAGATAGTCTTCAGTGTATGCATGTGTGCTAGATTCCAATCCTGTCCTAAGGAATCACACTTGAAGGATGCTAAAAGAATTCTCAGATATCACAAAGGATCTGAGTCCCTGGCTCTGTACTATCTTGCTGGTGACTATTTTGACCTAGTTGGTTATGCAGATGCTGACTTTGCAGGGTACCTAGTTGATAGAAAAAGCACCTCTGGCATGGCACATTTCCTTGGAACTTCACTGATCTGATGGGGGACCAAGAAGTAAAATTCAGTGGCATTATCTATTGCAGAGGCTGAGTATATAGCTACTACTGCTTGTTGTTCACGACTGTTGTCAATCAAGCAGCAACTGGAAGATTTTGGAGTATTAATAGACACTATTGCTCTTATATGCGATAATACAAATGCTTTAAATATGGCCAAAAATCCAGTCCATCACAAAAGAACAAAGCACATTGATGTTAGACATCACTTTCTTAGGGACCAGGTGGATAAAGGAAACATTTGCATGAAGTTTTGTAGTATAGAGGATCCAATTGTTGATATCTTCACTAAGCCACTTTGCAGGAACCAGTTTGAAAGAAATAGCCTGAAGCTGGGGTTGATCAAACAAATGCATGAAGAATCAAAATGATTGTGATTTTCTCCTATATTCATGGCTGAAAAGGTCTAAACAGGTATCTGAGAAATTGTTCACAATCACCTAAATGCCATGTTATACTTTGCAGGTTAGCAAATTTGATATTTTCATAGGACTTGAAGATCAAGACTAGAAAAGAATCACTAAGGGATGTGACTCACTACCACATTACTACTATGTTCATAATCTCTCACTTCATTAATATGGATGCTCAGGACCTATCATGTCGATTCAGGTTTTTCCTGAACTGACTCACTTCGTTCAAGTCCCAAAAGAGTCGCAACCAATCAGGGACCGGACGCTTATTTTCCCTTCTTTTTAAATGATCATCATCCGCCTTTTTGTTCCTCATCTTATCAAAAATTGTCAAGTTCTTCTTTCCCTCATCTTCCTTGTTCTTTCATCTTCCTTATGTTAAACACCACTATCACCATGTCAGGAAGTCACGAGAAATCTCCTTCACGACTGAGTGTTGAACATGATACCAGTTCTTCACCTAATATCAACACTGCTCCCCTAACCCCCGTTTATGTACCAGCAAGACTACGGACTTGCACCCTCTAATTCGAAAACCTTCCCCTTCCTCACCAACTGCTTCCATTCTTTCTACTTTTGCACCATCAGAGTTTGAACCCTCCAGTGCCTTGCCCAACAAAAACCCTATCAAACCCTCTCTCAGTACTACAGAGGTACAAGGGAACACATCTCCCCTAGGGCATACTTCTTCCTCCCTATCCGAGAAGCATTTTAAGGGAGATATTTTAGAAGACAAGGGGACAGATTCCAACATTCTTGCTGAGGGACCTGAATGGGTTGTAGAAACCTGTTAGAACTGAAGGATGGATACCATAGTGTTAGAGAGGAACTAACTTTTCCTAATCTCACTTTGGCTTTGGGTAAACTAATTTATGATCAAATTCCTGTGAGTGAAGTTTGGCCAGTCAATGTTGCTAATGAAGAAGAAAAGGAAGAATATGAAGATGATGATGAGGACAATAGACCACTGTCCTGGAGGGTGAAAAAGCCTATAGTCCCTTGTGCTCCTTCCCATACTAGGGACCAGGTTAGAATGGACAAAGGGAAAGAAAAGGCGAGTGAGAGAAGTATTACAATTGTAAGGAGTTATACTACTAGGGGGACAAAAAAGAAGTTGTTAGGTGATGCCATGAAGGTAAGTAAATAGAAACATGTTTACAAGTAAGGGAAAAGGAGAACCATTTTTGTTAAAGATGACATACCTGAGGATCAAGTTGTCGATGTGGGAGAAGAAGAGGAGATTAACTGAAAAAACTTAGAGGAAGAAGGAGGTGATGGAAGTTACGAACCTGCAAAGGTTAAAATTCAAAGGCTCAGAAGAAGGAAGTTGTCAAAGGGAAAGGGAGTGAACTTGTTTCCAATAGGGGACTAGGTTGACAAATGAAGAAGAGAAAAATAGAAAACATTCTTACTAGGGACCAGAGAATCAGTTTACTTTAGGAGCAGAAGGTGTGAGTGGGAGAGTATTTGAGCCTGTGGATAAGAATAGCCTAGGTATGCATGAGTTGGTAGGCGCTATAGATATTCAGGGTTGGGGTCACTTGTTCGAATAGCCTGTTCCATTCCTATATGAGTGGAAGGTTAGGGAGTTTTACCTCAACCTTGAAATGCAAAAGGATGTCAGAGTTTTAACCAATATTAGGGACTTTTTATTTAGTGTAGAGGAAGGGATGCTAGGAGAAATCTTGTAGGTAAGAACTGAGGGGATTAAAACTATAGTTCACAAATCCCTTTCAAAGTACATCTTAGGGGAAGCTGGCAAACTGAGGAACCTGACCTCCTCAGCTGTCTCTAAGAAGATTTTGAAGGGTCAATATCCACTTTATTTTGAATTTGTCAACAAGGTGTTACTTCCTCGTACATAGAAGAGAACCATCACAACTATGGTTGACCTATATCTGATGGAAAAGTTAAGCATCTTGGTAGAATTACATCTACTAGCAATAATGATGGAGCACATGACCAAGGTGTACAGTATGGAAGAAGGGAAGCATGGTCTAGCATATAATTACTTACTTAATCGTGTGTTTGAGTATTATGGGGCAGAACTGAGTAAGGGTGTTATGGGGACCATAAAGCAGTCATTGCCCGTTACCACTCTATCAGAGTGTGAGCTTGGTGAGATAAAGGGTGGAACCAAAAAGTCTCCCATGTCTGAAGTGGTAGATCAAAATGAAGCCTTAAAGGCTCAAGTGAAGGACTTGACTACAACATTGGCCAAGAAGAATGCTGAACTGATTATGCTGAATGCTTAGTTGTCCAAAGGATCTAGAAGAGGGCCTGTTTCTTTTGAGGTGATCAAGCTGAGGGAAGCAAATGTCTAACTAACCAAAGAGGTGAAGTCACTGACCCATCATGTTTTGGAGGCATATAGGGACCATAGTGCAAGCATGTACAAACTGATCCTATCTCTTGCCTCCAAGTCTATTAGTTCCTAGGATTCCCTACCTATGTACACTCCCTTGTTTTCCCTATCTCTGGTCCTTCCTGTTTAAGGTTTTTTTTGAATGGTCTTGGCCCCATCCTGGGCAGTAAATGTTTTTGTGTGATGATTATGGATGGAATACTACTGGAATGATAAACGTTTCTTTTGTTCCTCTAATCTTATTCATGTTCTCTATTTTCTATGTTTTTGATTAAATATGCTTCATCAAATACCTAATATTTTCTGATTGTGATCTTCTATTAGTTTACTATTTCCCTTTTAATGATGCCAAAAAGGGAAGATATATGATCATATATTCAGGTTGAATATTTGGGGAGTATATGGTCAGGGGGAACAAGTTCAATGTGGCATAGTTTTCCATCATCAAAAAGGGGGAAATTGGTATCAGAGCATAGTTTGTCATCATCATCCTAG
This sequence comes from Solanum clarkiae, assembly GCA_011800125.2. NCBI lineage: Eukaryota > Viridiplantae > Streptophyta > Magnoliopsida > Solanales > Solanaceae > Solanum > Solanum clarkiae. The sequence continues at coordinate 9,144 of JAABOM020059089.1, forward strand.
CAGCCACACCATATATGTGATCATATCTTCAGGGGGAATATTGGGGGAGCATACGTTCAGGGGGAACAGGTTCAATATGACATAGTTTGTAATCATAAAAATGGGGAAATTGTTAAGTACATGAACTACAGTGTGTTTTAAAGTTTTGATGATTAACAAACTAAGTCAAGGACCAGGTGGACCATCAAGATATTTTGCTGAAGCGAGTTGTGGAAAGAAGCCTGTAAAGCTGTTGTGGTTGGTGAGATATCTATCAGATTTGTACTAAAGTACCAGTGGTCTGTGAAGTGTATCCCCAGCAGTATAAAAGGAGCTTGTCCAAGGAATAAATATTAGTTTTTCAAGCATTCTAATATTGAATATTCTTGTGTTGAAAAGCTCTTCCTTGGCTTCTTGTGCATGAAGATGTTGTGTTCTAAAGTGTAAGATCACACCTAAGTTATAAAGGTATGTGATCCATATTTGTTTGTGTTTGTTTTGAGCTGTGTATGCCTTGTAGAAAGTATATCAGTCTAAAGACTTGGTTGTGTCTTGGTATAACTGCATAGGGTTGTGGGTTTAGACTAGAATAGGTTTTGTGGGTGCTCATTGCTTGTGCTTAATGTACAAGCTATTTTCTAAGGGAAAGTAGAGAGATAGTGGGTGCATTGTATTTCTTTACTTTTCTCCTTAGTGGATTTGGCTGGGTAAATCCTATGGTGACAGGTCATGGTTGTTCCTCCCTTGAGGAAGGAGTTTTTCCACATAAAAATCCTTGTGCATTTGTCTTCTTTCATTTACTTCTTCAAGATTTTATCTCACTGTACTTCAAGGGATCAGATACTTTATTAGGCTAGGACCACGTTAACTCAACAATTTTGAAAAATAAAATAGTGCCTTACTAATAAGCAACCCACATGTTTATTTTGTCGTGATAAACTTAAATACACCGGAAAGACATATACCACAACATCACTAAAGTTTCTGAAGAACCTCTGATCTTAGAGCTCAATGGCATAAAAAATATCGCATTTCAGGATAGACATGTAGACGGGCTCTAAGATCACTTCTATATCAAGTATGCAAAATGTGGCAAAGTTGATTATCAAATATTTTTTTTAACAAAAGGTAAAGAAATCATGACTAAACCTAATAGAAGTGTAGGCAGTGAGAGGATAGACGAAATAGAGAGATAAACATAGCCATTTACCACTATTGTAGATAAATAAAAAATCTAGAAAATAGATTTAAACGAAATACATGATATTTTGATGAAATATATATATAACAAGAGAAGAGAATTGGATCATACTGTAGCTTGATCAAAATTATTAGGGTCTTCTGGAATTGCAATTTGCTTCACAAGAGAACATGTGATAGTGCAATGTACTTGAGATTGCTAATATTCCAGAAATAGTGCTAGCTTTGAGAACAAACAGTACCATATTTCTAAAGTCATGAACTCTTGTTTGAACAATCTAGTTTTTAGTATGAGAGGAGTCCGCAAGACAATCTTAGATTCACTTAGGAATCAAGTTTTTGCATCCTCTTTGGTATATAGATTTCTTGTTGTTTTATGTTTCTTCTTTTATAGTGCCATATTTGTTACTACATTAATATAAACTTCTTCTTTTTCTTTTCATCTAAAGAATTTGAATATAAAGAATATATCATTCAAGGAGGAAAAGTACAAGCTGAAGTTCAATAGGGGTTCTGAAATGCCCCAAATTGTGCTTCGAAAATGCCCATAATTGTAATTTTTATGTATCTCAAAATTTGTGCGTGATATCAAAAATTAAACTTCATATTCTCGATCAGGGAGCAAAATTGAGTGGGAAATAGCTATAACCAAGATTTTAGAGGACCCGTAATTCCTGAGAGAATCCACGCCCTGGCCGCGATGCGTTGTGGGCGTAGAGCAATACAATTTTGTCTTTTCTTTGGGTTCACGTCATGGACCATAATTTTCTTTAATTTTTCTATGTCATACAAGGGCATTGGAATCATAGACCTTTGCCCACTTATGCGTGAAAACACCCATACTGAGCCATTTTCAACTTTATGTCGCTCAAAACCCTCACAAAAATCTCTCCAAGACTTAACCAAATATCTCATATCAAATTCAAAGATTTCAAGCTTATATTTTGAACTCAAGATATCACTTCAAGCTCTAAGTTCTCTTCAAGTTCATCTCAAGGAAGCCTAAGTTTGAGGTATGTGAGTTTCATCCATTGAGTCCTTTCAACCATGTAGCCCATTCTTCATATTTGTGAAAATTTCATATTTTCAAGTTGTATGATTTATGGGTATCTCTTATTATGTATTATGAGCATAAATCATATTGGGATTTCATGAAATATTGATTGATTATGCATGACAATCTATTTCAAGCTTATACCATGAATTGATTTTTTCTATTGAAACTATGCATGTCCTGATCTATGAAACTGTGACCTATTATGAGTTTTGATGATTGATTTCAAGGTACCCTACATGAGTGTTTTACTACATGTTGGTGGGTTGATTTACATTAAGTTTTCTCATCTTATTTCACTCTTGAATTTCATGAATTTAAACTAGTATCATGAACCCACCAAGTGTTTGATAAAATGTCAAGTCAAGAATTTTCAAGTTATTGATGATCTATTTCATGATTTACAAGTCAAGTAACTATATGATGATTAAGGTCTCTCAAGTATGTATTGAATTCATGAAAAGTATCTATGATGTTACAAGTATCAAGTTAAGCCCTATTTCAAGATTTTTACCTCTTGTGAGCCATTCATGTTAAAGCAAGGGTTCATGTATGATTATAATGTATCCTTTCAAGTTAGGGTCACTACTAGGGTCAAGCATGTTTATGAGTTACTCAAGTCATGTTCTTACAAGCTATTCATATTATGATTAAAGTATGATTATTTCAAGCATTCCATCGGATTAGACTTAGCACCGATGGATTGGATGTCACTGTGGACTATCTTCAAAGGTCCATACTCCTTTTCTCAAGTTATGTGCAAACATAGGATTATGCTTTACCCTTGCTATACTTGTAGATCCATTTTGTGTACTTTATCATGAAATCCTTTCTGAAATGGGATGGGTTCCCGTAAGAAGGGTTACTTTATACGAAATGGGATGGGATCCCATAAGGTGAAATATGGTTTACCTTGCCAAGTAGACCACCTCTTTACCGATTAGGGGTAATTATCGAAATTTAAAGTTGTAGCTCGCTTGGTCTTACTTTTGTTGTTTAGGGTCTATTCCCACACATGTATTATATTTTATGCAAGTTGCATGATTTACAAACATGTTTTACTTCAAGTATTGTAACACCCCAAATTTTTTTAAGCTAATACCGAGTCGTCCTTCATATGATATAGGATTTGAATTGAGGATTCCTAATTGAGCATAGATGTTAAAGTCAATTTCTTAGTATGGTAATAGAGTTGGAGCTGATAGGAGGTCGTAGTTCTAATGTTTGACTTTATGAAAGTTAGGTGAACCAATGACTTGTAAGTTGTATATACGTGCTAGGATAAATTTCTAAGTATTTAAAGTATATTAGGTGTAATTTAGAGTCATAAGGGATCTTTTAAATCAAGCCAAGTTCAAAGAATTTCTAGCAACTAAGTTTTCGTATGAGTCGATAGAAGGGTCAACTTCAAATGATCATATATCCTAAAGTATAATGAGTTGGTTGACTCATAATATATCAAATTGAATATATTCGAATCAGCTTTCCGATGCATCTAATTTCGCATTAATCGTAGTTCGGAGTAAAAAGTTATGATCATTTTAGTGGAGAGGTGCAGAGCTGTCTAAATCCGCGCCCGGAGCACGTCGCAAACCCTCACTGGTTAAGGAATGACTTTTTCTCCTTTTATTTGAGGGTACATTTATCCTAACACCTTTAGGAGTGTATTTATGGTCCCCAAAACATATAAAACATTAGTTTTCATGATCAAAATCCTCTCCCTTCTCTCCTAACATAAACGCTCAAGAATCATCAAGAAAATCATCAAGTTAGGATTAGCTTCCAAGATTCCTCCTCAAGGTAAGTTA
>JAABOM020059090.1:0-48947 GCA_011800125.2 Solanum clarkiae
ATAATGAAAGGAGTAAGTTACACAAATAATGAAATGCATAGGAGGTAGAACAACGCATGAACTTTATTTAGTAGAACAAACTCGTGTATCTTGGTATCCAAGCATGTATGCAGATTTAAAGGTGACTATATATGGGAGCATATGAACATGTGAAAGAGTTGAGACATGATTAATAGTTGTGCCAGAGTTGGTAAGTGCCTTTATGTTCCAAGGAAGGGTCTAAGTTTCATGCCAAATAATACGAAATCAAGTAGCTTTACATACCTCGTTGTACGACCTCGCTATTACCTCGAGATTACCTTCCCTTCCTCCAAATATTTATATACAACATAATAAGTGATAAAACTATCATTAGCAGCCAATAGATACATCTTGGCAGCCCAATCTCATAAAAAACAACATACGGGCAGCAAGTGAATAATTGTAAATTTGAGCGTATTCTTTCAACCTTTCCACCTCTAATCATATTTTCTAATACACATTCTCATATACATATCATGTGCAGCCTATTTCAGTGCCATAACAGTCTTACAACGGCCCACAAAGTGCAATACATAACAATTCTACACAACATACAAATAGGCGGCATAAGATTACATCCCTTCGCTACATTTTGACGTCAACAATCCAGAACCTATTTCAACTTTACCCATACTGTATCCAACATGTTTTTACACATAAAACCATTCTTACAATAGTCCAAAATAGTCCCAAATTAGGTGTACAATAAGTCATCTTTGCGGACTGTAACAGTGATGAAGCAGCTTGGTTATATTACTATCAAACCAACTTTTGTTAAAGATATAAGTCTTACTTCATAATACATCCAAACAATAAGATAAAAGCCTCTCAATTAACATGAAAAGTGTACCATAATCCTTAGGATACATGTTGTCCAAAATTTCCAGCACATGTATAATTAGCTTATTTCTCTAGTTTTTATAAACAAACCATACTAAGTGCGTAAGTATATTTACTTACCTTTAAACTTAAGGTTTAGAGCTTCTTTAGGAATCCTTGTAAGGTTGTGAGGCCTGTTTTTCGCACTTTGAAAGAGGGCAAAGAATAACTAAGAAAGCATATTTTTGTTTTTGTCCAAGTTCAAGTGACTTTAGGGGGTTGTCTTCACTTCTTTTTAAAAGAACTCTTGGCCAACTTACTTATGATTTCTTAGCCTTAATATGTTAAGTTGGTCATGTAGCTTCTTGCTCCTTTAACTTGGGCCTTAAAGGGGATCAAAATTAGTGGGCCTTTGCTGCCCATTTTCCCCCTTTCTCTTAGTTAGTTTTGGGCCCTAATTATCAATGAAATTGTGATGTCTTTGGGATCTTTTAATATCCTTATTGGGATGAAAATATAGTCCATTTATAATGCTAAAACATGGTCTAAAATTACACCCTTAACACAGACTTTATTCATAATCGGACTTGGACAAATTCGACGTTGGGCCTCGTCTCCGATTAGCTAGCAAATTTAAGCTAAGAAAGTAGGTGAATCACCTGCTAGCTTCCTAAGTCCTGCAAGCACCTCAATTCTCTCACTTCGTTTAGGTCCATGATCTCCTCAATTTGACACAAAATATTTATACACTCGACCCTCTTAAGCGTTAGACGTACATATCGCCCTATAACATCAGATTCAAGCACTTTTAAAAATGGGCGCTAATTTGACCAAATCATATCATTTTTTATTTTCATAGTACTAATATTATAAGATGTGGGGTGTTACAATTTTGTAGTTTCCATTGATGGACAGTGTAATGTTGCATACCATTTAAGCCTTTTGGCTTTATTGCCTATTTACTCCTTAGTGGCAATAATGTCCTTGGTTTTAAATTGCCATTACTCCACCATTAGAATATAAGTGCCATTGGCACCTAATGGCAGTTGAATTATTGGTGGCAACATGCGTGTTGGAGTGCATTTGTTGTCTCCTTTTAGTTTTTTCTTTATTCCTATACTACACCTTGTAACTTATGTAACCTCTAGACGATTTATCTTTTCTTTTAGCTACCTCATTATCTACCTATTCATTGAGTGGAAGACTTCCACAACTATAAATAGTGTTGGTCTTTAGTTGTTTTGGGTACACAACATATAAGAAAAATATCGAATGCATAAAGTTTGCAAAAAAAGAGTTCTTATTAGTTGAAGTGAGGTGTTCTTCTTGTGGAGCTTGAGACTTAAATCTTGTCCAAAGTTTGTTGAGTTACACTTTTATAAATGATTGTTGTATCCTGAAGGGGATAAGTCAAGGAGAATACTGTTGGACCAGTGAAAACTTGTCGCAGAGTGGGATTGAATCTCCTTAAAGAGAAGAAGATATCCACGCCTCAACATGAAGATTTTGTTCTTCATTTCATTTTTTGAATTTTTATTTGTAATATTTTGTAATTTTCACCAACAGTCCTATTGTCACGATCTGAGCTAAGCCCTAGGACACAACATTTGGAGCATTGAAGGATCCCAACCAAGCCTATTAACTTTCATAAGTATACATAAGATTACAATACGTATCAATGACAATGCCAAAAGCAAAAGTAAAGTTTCAAGAGAATCTCAATAGAACAAGCTAAGCATCATACCCAAATAAACGAACTTACACTTTGACGTCTAAACATGCCTTTACTAACATAGACGGGGGCATAGGACGGGCGCTAGCTCACCTCCGATGTAAGAAAATAAAATAGTGAAGTAATATCAATGAAACAATGAAATGTAAACTCAATGTGTTACCCTGGGAACATAAAGATTCACCAATCAAGTGTATCAACTCTATTCCTAACCATAAGTGTGAGATGTAGGGTCATCATGCGTCCTATATTGTAATACAATGTAGGCAAACGAAGTATGCACAAGTACTTTAAAATGTATGCATTAGTACTTTGAAATATACTAAATATGTGAGCAATATGTAGCAGTAAACACAAGATGAAAACATAAGTAAAACATGTGATCAATGCATCAAAATTGTAGTAAAAACTTGTAAGAAGACTTAATCATTTTGTGAGACATTAGTTTAACCAATAACACTACACAAACTATAACATGAATTCTGATGTATCTCTCACATCGTGAAAATAGAGGCTATGTGACACCCCATAACTCCATGCTCTTAATTATCCATGTTTCAAGCCTCATTTAAGTAGGTGGGGAGTGTATTATGGTCATGAGAGACTTCTAGTATTTCGACGAATTCAAAGCTTCCCTACAAATTAAGTTTTGGGTATGGGTTTGTGCAAGTGTCAACTTTAAAGGAACATAACTTTTAACACACCTGGATGACCCATGACATGTAAAATGGAAGTCCTTTGAGTTAGCTTTCCAATGCACTTGATTTCACCTCATTCCAAGTTCGGATGAAGGAGCAATGACCATTTTCGTGAGACCCTCCCAAGCAGTGATATCACACGAGCATTTAGATGGACAGTGTGCCTTTAGACAAGCCGTTTAGACTATCTAGGCCTGGAAAAGACCAATTTTGCCTAAGGATTGGGACATGGCCAATGGCACGGGCTGTGTGGCTTGCCACTGACTGTGTGGCTAACCGTGGGAGTGTGCAAGTGAGGCAAGGTTAGCGTGAGGAGGGAAGTTTTTGACCAAGTGTAGTGCCACGGCCATCCTCACGGGCCATGGCAAGGGTCACAAACTCTCTGGCCTGGCGTTGAGCCTCCTGGCCACATTTTTTTTCACCAAGTGTAACTCCACGGGCCACCACGGATCATGTAACATCAAACGACCCGTGGAGGCTCCCGTCAAAGTAACGAAATATGATTGTTTCCAAAGTATCCCAACTTCCAATTTTTGACCAAGTCTGTAACGACCCCAAAAGTGCTCGAAAATGCACCTCGGATGTGTCGGAATCGTAATTTTCATAGATCTCAAAATTCGTGTGCAATATCAAAAATCCGAGTTCATATTCTTGTTCAGAGAGTCAAATTGAGTAGGAAATGGGTCTAACCCCAATTTTAGAGCAATTGTATCAAAATTTGAAATTCCCAAAAATGCAATTCCTAGTGGGGGTTTACACGGCCCTTCCGCCTACACACCAGTGTTAAAACAGGTGCAGATTTTTGACTTCGATCTAAGACTTTTTAGTCTTGGGCCTAAGTGTTCTCAAACGTGAAAATACTTATACTTAGCCATTTTTCTCCCTCACATCCTTCTAAACATTTTCCAATACTTATTCAAACATTTACCAAAATATTCTACTCCTAAATTCAGGTCCCAGACCTTCTCCGGATCTAAGAATTTTCTCTCAAGCTTCAAATCTCAATCAATAATCTTCTTCAAGTTCATCTCCAATGCTAAGGTATGTGGTTTTCTTTCATGTGTTCCTTCCACCCACGATACCTAAGATTCCTTTTACTCTAATTTGCATTATTTCAAGTTGATATACAAATAGGTCTTAATTATTATGAAAATCACTACACACTATATTGGGGTTTATGAAATTGTGAATGTTTTATTATGTTTCGGGCTATGAATCTAAGATCTATTGTGAGAATTGATGAAAGGCTTTGATGTATATTGCTTGAGGGTGTTACCAAGTATCTATTGATGGTTTTACAATGAATTTTATAGAATGATTTCACTCTTGAATTGTATGATTTTACACTAGCACTATACACCCTCTAAGTGTTGATAAAATGTCCGGTTATGTTACTTGAGGAATTGAAGGTCCAATGCATGTCTTATGAATTAAATGACATTATGATAATGAAATGATGATGGAATGATGATGAAAGGGAATGTATGTATATGATGATGAAAGGATGTGTAATGATATGCTACTAGTATGTTGAAAATCTTTGACTTTGATGTGTATGTATTCATTTATCCGGGTGCCACTCTTCCATTTCTGACCCTCTTTTTTGCCAAAAGATTCCATGTTGAGCTCGAATTATTTCATGACTCATATGAGGTGTCTACTCCTATTGGTGCATCTATTGTTGATGGAAAGTCTATAGGAGTTGTCCTATTTGGATCTTGCATAAAATGTTGCCTTGTGATCCTTTTGATTTGGACAAGGTTGATTTTGATGTCATTCTTGGGATGGATTGGTTGCAGGACTACTATGCTTCTATTGATTGTAGAACCCATTGGTCAAACTCCAATTCCCAAATGAACCTATCCTTGACCGGGAGAGCCATAATGTAGCGGTCAAGGGTAGGTTCATCTTTTGGTTTAAGGTTCATAAGTTGATCTCTAAGGGGTGTCTTTACCATCTTATGAAGGTTATGGATATGGATTCCAAGGTCCTTCCTATAGAGTTGGTTCCCATTGTTAATGAGTTCCTTGATATCTTTCCAAATGACCTTTCTAGTGTTCCTCCCGAAATGGAAATAGATTTTGGTATAGATCTTCTTCCCGATACTCAACCCATTTCTCTATCTCCTTACTGTATGGCCCCAGCAGAGCTAAAGAAACAATTGAGGGACTTGGTAGAGAAGGGATTTATTAGGACTAGCCTATCACTTTGGGGTGCACCGGTATTGTTTGTGAAAAAGAAGGATGGTTCACTAAGGATATGTATTGACTACTGGCAACGCAATAGGGTCACCATCAAGAATAGCTATCCTCTTCCAAGGATTGATGATTTGTTTGACCAATCGCTAGGGGCTAGTCATTTCTCTAAGATTGATCTTCGATCTGGATATCATCAAGTGAAGGTGAGGGAGTTTGATATTCCTAAGACGACCTTCTGGACTAGGGTATTCAAACCCTACCTTCATTTGTTTGTTGTGGTATTCATTGATCATATTTTGATCTATTCTCGTGGTGAGGAAGAGCATAGGGCTCATTTGAGGGTTGTGTTGCAAAAATTAAGGGAGGAGAGGCTAAATGCTAAATATGAAAAGTGTGAATTTTGTTTGCGGGAGGTTGCCTTCCTAGGACATGTGGTGTCGGGGGATGGTATTAAGGTGGATCCTACGAAGACCGATGTAATTAGAAATTGGCCTAGACTATTGTCCCTATCAGACATTAGGAGTTTCTTGGGCTTAGTAGGGTATTATCAGAGATTCTTGAATGGATTCTCTTCTATTTCTTCCCCTATGACAAAGTTGACTCAAAAAAGGACAAGTTTGTGTGGACTGATGAGTATGGCAGGAGCTTCCAAACCTTGAAAGATAAGCTTGTGTCAGCTCCTATATTGTCACTGGCGGATGGTCTTAAGGGATTTGTTATGTATTGTGATGCTTCTAGAGTTGGTTTGGGTTGTGTGCTAATGCAAAATGGCAAGGTGATAGCCTATGCTTATAGGCAACTTAAGGTGCATCAAAAGAACTATCCTACCCATGATCTTCAACTAGCTACCGTGGTATTTGCATTAAAACTTTTGCATCATTACTTGTATGGAGTGCATGTTGATATGTTCACTGATCATAAGAGCCTCCAATATGTCTTCACTCAAAAATATCTTAACTTGAGGCAAAGAAGATGGTTAGAACTTCTTAAAGACTTTGACGTGAGTGTGCATTATTATTTGGGTAAAGCTAATGTGGTGGTGGATTCTTTGAGTAGGGTGTCTATGTGTAGCCTAGCTCATTGGTTGAGATGGTACAAACTAACAAGATCTTAACCCCTCCTTGTTAGAATTGAAGGCCTTGGTGAAAGAGGGCAAAGTAGAGATTTTCTCCCAAGGGGAGAGATGGTGCTCTTAGATACCAAGTTAGGTTGTGTGTGCCTTGTGTTGATGGCTTGATAGAAAAGATCCTTGATGGGACCCATAATTCATCTTATTCTATTCACCCAGTACTACTAAAATGTATAGAGATTTGAGGGAGGTGTATTAGTGGGGAGACATAAAGAGGGACATTGCCAAATTCAATTTTGGAAAATTATAGAGATTTAAGGGAGGTGTATTACCGGGGAGACATAAACAGGGACATTGCCAAATTCAATTTCGGTTGTCATAGTTGTCAACAAGTCAAAGTTGAGCATCAAAGGCTAGGTGGCCTAACCCAAGATATAGAGATTCCTACTTGGAAATGTGAGGTGATTAATATGGATTTTGTGGTTGGGTTACCCAAGACTAGAAAAGGTTTTGGTTCCATTTGGATTGTGGTTGATAGGATGACGAAATCAGCTCACTTTCTGCCGGTTAAGACCACATATGGGGCTGAAGAGTATTCTAGGTTGTAAAACCATGACTTAGCGAGATTGTATGGGTTTCCTTTATCCATTATATTGGATTGTAGATCTCAATTTACTTTACATTTTCGGAGGTCTTTCCAAAGGGGTCTTGGTACTAGAGTTAAGCCTTCTACAGCCTTCCACCCTCAAACGGATGGCCAAGACGAAAGGACCATCCATACCCTTGAGGATATGCTTAGAGCTTGTATGTTGGAGCTTAAAGGTAGTTGGGATGATCATCTCCCATTGATTTAGTTTTCCTACAACAATAGCTATCATTCTAGCATTGGTATGACTCCATTTGAGTCTTTTTATGGTAGACATTGTAGATCACCAGTTGTGTGGTTTGAGGTTGGTGAGGTGGCGTTGTTAGGACCAGATCTGGTTATGGAAGCTATTGAGAAGGTTAGGATGATTAGGGAAAGATTGAAGACGGCCCAAAGCCGTTAAAAGTCTTATGCCGATATGAGGAGAAGGGAGCTTGAATTCGAAGTTGATGATTTGGTTTATTTGAAGGTGTCACCCATGAAGGATGTGGTCCATTTTGGTAAGAAGGGCAAGTTGAGCCCTAGATATGTGGGGCCTTAAAGTGTGATGAGAAGGATCATGAAGGTGGCCTACTAGTTGGATTTGCCTAGAGAAATATGGTTGTTTCATCTGGTCTTTCATGTGTCTATGTTGAGGAAGTGTGTGGGTAATCCCAATGCTATAGTGCCTCTTGATGTTGTTGGGGGCGGAGGGGTGGGGGGAGTTGAAGACAACTTAACTTATGAAGAGGTTCCGGTTCATCTCGGGCCACTACACGGACCGTGTAGCATCACACGGCCTGTGGAGGCTCCCGTCAAAGTAACCAAATGTGATTCTTTCCAAAGTATCCAAACTTCCAATTTTTGACCAAATATATAACGACCCCAAAAAGTGCCCGAAAATTTTCCTTGGAAGTGCCCAGAATCATAATTTTTATATATCTCAAAATTTGTGCGTGATATAAAAAATCCAACTTCATATTCTTGTTCAGGGGGTTAAATTTAGTGGGCAATGGGTCTAACCCTGATTTTAGAGCAACCGTATCAAAATTCAAAATTCCCAAAATTGCAATTTCCAATGGGGTTTACGTGCCCCTTCCGCGATGCGCACCAGTGTTAAAACTGGTGCAAATTCCAAGACTTTTGGGTGTTGGGACTAAGCGTTCTCAAACATGAAAATACCTATACTTAGACATTTTTCACCCTAATTGAAACACTTAGCCAAATATTCCACTCCTAAATTCAACTCTCAAAACCCTCTCTGGATCTAAGGATTTCCTCTCAAGCTTCAAGTCTCCATCTCCAATCTTCATCAAGTTCATCTCCAAAGCTAAGGTATGTGGGTTTCTTTCATAGGTTCCTTCCATCCATGATACCCAAGCTTCTTTTTACTCTAATTTTCATGATTTAAAGTTGATTTACAAATAGGATTTAATTATTATGAAAATCAATGCACGCTATGTTGGGGTTTATGAAATTGTGACTGTTTTAATGTGTTTTGGGCTGTTAATCTAAGATCTATTGTGAGAATTGATAAAAGGCTTTGATGTATATTGCTTGAGGGTGTTACCAAGTATCTATTGATGGTTTTACAATGAATTTTCTAGCATTATTTCACTCTTGAATTGCATGATTTTACACTAACACTACACACCCTCTAAGTATTTGATAAAATGTCCGGTTATGGTTTCTTGAGGAATTAAAGGTCCAATATATGTCTTATGAATTGAATAACTTCATGATGATGAAATGATGATGAAAGGGAATGTGTATATATATATATATATATATGATGAAAGGATGTGTAATTATATGCTATGAGGCCTCTTTGGGGTTCCTTCGGGTTCCCCATTCACTAGTCACATCTAGGCCCTAGGTCCAGGGTGTGAATGTCTCACCTCAAGGGTACTCCACACAACCTGTGGAGTGCTACATGACCTATGTGGGCCCTAGTGGGGCATCACTTTGTCGATTTTTCCATCCGTTCACTAATGGCATTTTCATAAATTTAATCCATTCTAATGACCTTTTTAGACTTCCAATGCTATCTTAACCTCTCCAAAAGACCTAAACCCTATTCGAAAGGATCAAACTCATTACTCTCAACTTGAATATACTCTCAAATCCACTCAAAAGCCTCTACTAATACCCCAATACAAATTCAAGGAAACTCAAGAACAAGTGTTGGATTTCAAGACCCCATTCCTAGCTTCCATTCTTTCCCAACTCAATTTCAAGAAACTCAAGGTCTTAAGGTATGTGGGTTTCAACCATTGGGTCTTTTCATCCATGATTCCCAACCTCCTTTTTTTATATATATGTATAAATTTCATGTTCTCAACCTAAATTATCTATGGGTATCTCTTACTATGTAATTTGACTATAAACTATGTTGGGGTTTTATGAAATGTTGTTCAACTATACTTGTTTTAAGCTATGAATCTAAGATCTATATGAGATTTGGGGAGGGTTTCTGATGTATCTTGCATGAGGGTATTTCCTAGTGTTGGGGGATGGTTTTATATTGATTTTCTCACATGATTTCACTCTTGAATTGCATGATTTTGAACTAGCATTACACACCCGCCAAGTGTTTGATAAAATGTCTAGTTTTAAAATATTGAGCTATTGATGTTCTGTTGCATGACCTATGAACTTAGTAACTTCATGATGATGAAAGGAATGTGTATATATTTTTGTTTATTTCATGAAAGGTATATTTAATGTTACAAGTTGACCATTAACCAAGTTGAGAGGTTGATACCTCAAACACCTTGATGGGAGATGGTAAACCTATTAACCAAGTTGAGGGGTTGCTACCTCAAAAAGCTTGGTGGGAGGTGATAAATCCATTAACCAAGTTGAGGGGTTAATACCTCAAATACCTTGATGGGGGTGGCAAACCCATTAACCAAGTTGTTCTGTTGATAGCTCAAACACTACCTTTAATTACAAGTACTAAGTTGCTTGGTCTATGATGATAGTCTCTTCCTATATATGCAATATGTTCTATATAAGCATGTTTCACTTCAAGCATCATTTATGCATGTCATATTGTTATTATGCTATCCATTTCTTTTGATTATGCATTTTGCCTATGTTTTCTATCTATTGTTGCATTGCATCCTATATACTTTGTACATTCAAATGTACTAATGCATACTCTATGCCTACATAATGTTACCATGTAGGAACTGGAGCTCTACTTGACCATCGTCCTCCTCCGCGTGGCTAGTACTGTCTCCCAAAGCAATTTGGTGAGTCCACAACTCCAAGGATATGCGTCGTTGAACTTATGCTCTGTTTTAACTCTTATTATATTGGAAACTTATGACTTTGAGGGTGAGCACGGAGATGTCTTGGCCCCTGCTCTTATCTACATATTAGAGGTGTTGTTGGAACACTATGATGTATTAATGCTATACTTTGACTTCCTATGTATCTACGGTATCAACAATGTCCCTTAGCCCCATTTTTCACTTCTTACTATCTCTTGTTGTTGTACAATTGCTTTTGCGACCAAGGATATGTAATGATAAGCTAAGAGGCTTGTTTGTGGTCATTTTGGGTTCTTCATTCGTCGTATCACGTCTAGGCCCTAGGTTTAGTCATGAGAGGCTACTTTCCAAGGTAGACTCTGTGGGAACATCTAACATTATGAGCTATATGCAGATCCACTAGCTATGCCAATAAGGCAACCTATGGGGCATGTAGTTTGGGACTACAAATTGCTACTAGAATTCCCTTTGGAAGCAATTTTATCTTCCAAACCAAACCGTTCCTCAATCCCTCTCAATGATATGTCAAATCTCGATGGATTAAAAATCATAATACAATAAATCAATCATAAGTTTAAAGTAATTAAATCATCATGCTTATGCAATAACTTATTAAAACATTGGTGATTTAATCAATATGAGAATTATCTTTATCACACCTTGAATTCATGAATAGGTGATCATCGGAATTACCTTTTAAAATGATTGACAAAGGAACACCATGAAGTTTGAATGATTCACAAATGTACATTCTTTTATAATTTTCGATGGAGTAAGAAGTCTTAACCAGTAGGAAATAAGCTGATTTGGTCGTTCTATCCATTATAATCCACATTGAATAATGTTTTCTTCAAGTATGAGACAATGTCGTTCTGAAGTCCATATTCTTATATTCTCACTTTCAAGTAGAAATCTTAATGTATTTGTCCACACTTTTCGGTGCTTGATGCTCTACTTCCACTTGTTGATAATTAGGACTTTTAGCCACAAACCTAGCTATATCTTTCTTCATGACATTCACCAATACACCTCCCTTAAATTTCTATCATTTTGGTGGATCTTGGATGAATAGAATATTTGGAACTATAAACTTCACTCAAATTTATCTCCCAGAGGTCATCAACCTTGAGAACACCTAGGTGACCTTGGTAGTGAAGTAACCCACCTCCCTCCTTAGGAGAAAACCCTTATATTGTTTTTGGCAACCGACTTCTTCAACTCAACTGACATCAAATCCATTCTTGCTTTGCCTCCACATTCACTTCTAAAATTGACTTTGAACCATTATGGACAAGTACACCTCTCTCATTAGAGTCAACCAACCAATATCCAAGTAGACTGACCTATGCACTTCTCTTGCCAATTCTTTCATTCCATCCTCAATATGGGTAACGTTATTCATGGATAATCCACCAAGTGTATCGACAACTATATTAGCCTTAATTGGATGGTACAACACTCATATCATAAACCTTTAACAACTCTAGCCATCTGCTTTGCCTAAGGTTCATGTCCCTTTGGTTGAATATACGTTGTACGCTCTTATTGATCAATGAATATGTTAACATGCACATCATAATAATAGTGACACAAAATCTTCAGGGCAAACATAATCACCACCAATTCAAGATAATTAGTGGGGTAATTTCTTTCATATGCTTTACGTGGTCAAGAGACATATGTTATGTCTGTAGCATGCTGCATTAGCACATACCAAAGTCCAACCCATATGACATGACAATTTATTATAATCCACCCGATCCTTCTAGTAATATCAAGATATGGGCTGAAGTAAAAGATCCTTCAATGTTTGAAAATTTCTTTCACATTCATCCAAACATTGAAATTTTACCTTCTTTTGAGTCAACATGGTCAAAGGAGATGCAATAGATTATAATCACTGTACAAACTTTCTATAGTGCCAAGACAAAACTAGAAAGCTTTGAATATCTAAAGGAGACAAAGAACTAAGGTAATTCTTCATCGGCTAGATTTTCATAGGATCAACCATAATACCTTCACTGAAAATAACATGAACTAGGTGTCATAACCCAAGTTTAGGGCCTGGCATGACACAACAAATGGGGAACCCGAAGGAACCCCAAACAAGCATCTTAAGCATGCATAGTACATCCTTGGTTGCAGAAGAAAAAATTTAGGCAAACACATAATTTCTAGGGGAAAGGGACTTTAGACTCATGCTATGGGGATTTGTAGGGAAGAGGATTAGCATGGATCACATAACAAGTAAAGTCTAAGAGGCGGGTAAGTATGACTCACGCTATGGGGGCAATTAGGGACTTTGGACTTTCTTCTCATTCACACAACAAGCATTCAACACATAAGAGGGAATAAGGGACTATGGGGGTCTTTCATAATACATAGCATAATAGGAGTTGGACTCAATACAGACATATCCAAACAACAAGCAACACCTCTAATATGAATGAAACGAGGCCAAGATATCTCCCGGGTTCACCCTCAAAAGATAGTATCTAAAAATATACAAGTCTAAATAAAGCATGAAAGTAATAGTTGTTGTCCTGAGAATGGAGCACTCACCAAAAATAGCCTTCAACCGAATCATCTAGCCATATGGAGGAGGAGGATGGATAGGAGCTCTAGTTCCTACATGGTTAGATCATGTAGGCAAAAGTATGTGTTAGTACTTGGAATATACTAAGTAGGCGGGGTGCAATGCAATAAAGAACATAAGACATAATTAAGAAATATGCATAATAATAATCAATAGATATAAGATCAATATATCATGAATGCTCAATGCCTTAGTCAAAGTAAGCATGAGGAATCATGAAATCATATAACATATCATACGTAGATAGCAAGGGACCATAACTGATATATAAGAACAAGCGAGCTACTACTTGGAATTTTGATGTTTACTCCATGCCAAACTAGGAGTGGTCCACTTTCCAGGGTAAACCAAACACTCACCTTATGAAAACTTCCCTAGTTTGAGAAGTGCTTCATAAACACCTTATGGAAACACCACCCATTTCAGTTAACTTATGATAACAACCTTACAGGAACACCACCCATTTCGATATTTAACTAACATGTGCCTTATGGGAACACCACCCTTTATGGTCAATGATGTAGCATGAACTATATGGATCCATCAGGTAATTCACAAACCTATGGTGGCAATATAATTATGGGAAAATAGTTATCCACCAAGGTCCTCTTGGTGCTAGGTCACAATCCTAAGGAATATTCAAATCATACTTATAGCCATATTATGCAAAGCATCATAATATCATTGTATTTTTATAGAGTAGCTCATCAAAACCAAAGCTTCATAATATCTAGGTAAGGCTTCATATCATTCACAACTTTTCACAATATTCTATTATCTCATAACATGCATAATATCCCTTTCAAAATTCATATCATTCATAATTTGAATAATCTTTCCGTATGACTTTCATCAACAAAGATGCTTGGTCCATAACTTTGATGAAGACATGGTGGGTGCATGTATATGAGCTTAAAATTATGCAAATCATGAGTAAATCCATTAGAGGAGTAAAATAATATCACTTGAGCATTATTGAAAATAACCCTCTAAGAAGCATCATAAAACTTGGATAGGGTATTATCCACCCACATTTAACTCATTGATTTCACACAGCTTTTCAATGCATAATCGTGTATGAAGGTAAAACATTATAAATTGCTTCATAATATTATCATATAAAAGAATTCATAAAACACCTGTAATTATCCATAACTTGAAAATAGTTGAGGAAGAGAACTAGTTGTACTTGTGGATGGAATGTTTTCCCAATCAAGCTCACATACCTTGGTAATTAATGGAATGAAATTTGATTTGGTAATGGAAGAACCAAAATCCTAGGTTGCACTTCTTGCTTGAGAGCCTTGAAGAACTTGGGATAGCTTAGGAGGGACTTGGGACATGGCATATTTTAGAATAAAGGGGAATGAGGTCTATTAGGGTTGTATAGGGCTGTAAAGGGGTCCTTTGGATGATAAAAGGACGTTTCATAAGCATAAATCAATCGGAAAGTCGATACTACCTCATTTAAAAACCTGCTGGACAGAACCACGAGATGTCGTTTATGGGCCATGGTCCATTTTACAGTTGTCGAAGAGGGGTTTCATCTGCTAACATTTTGAACCTTCAAAAACTTTTTCTGATCCTCATTCCACAACATGACTTATAGCTCTATTATACGGGCCATCTGATAAGTCATTCATTGAATCCCAGAAAATCCCATATTTCATCAAGTGAGCCATTATTCCACGAGCGGAGTTACGACTCGTGGAACTCTTTTATACCCTCCAACCTGTAGAGCCTTACAATATCTCCCCCTTGGGAACATTCATGCTCGAAGTACTAAAGGCAAGTTCTAAAAAGTAGAATACATACACCATATGCAAAATGTAGCATATTACCATGAAATTTGAAACCATGCTTCAAATAACATTCATAATTAAAACTTAAAATCACATACTTATGCTTAGATAACATGAACACGACATGCATGTAGTGTTTCTAAATAGAAGGATCTTAGTACCTAAAGCTTGATTAGAAAGGAAGAGATAGGGGTATCGCTTCTTCATATCAACTTAGACTCCCTAAGTGGCGCTTTCGACTTGTTAGTTCCTCCAAAAGACTTTGATGGACGTAACATCTTTATTTCTCAACATTTTCACTTTCCTATCCAAGGTTTCCATCGAACCTTTCTCATAAGCCAAATTTTCTTCAACATTGATCATCTCTAAGGGTACGAAAATATTAGGATCTCCAACACACTTCCTCAATATAGAGACATGGAAAACCAGATAGATCGTGCCCATTTCCATAGGAAACTCTAATTAGTATGTAACTTTACCAACACGCCCCACGATCCGGTAAGTCCCTACATACGTGGGGCTTAACTTGCCCTTTTTGCCAAATCGAACACCCTTTATTGGTGAAACCTTCAAATACACCAAATCATTAACTTCAAATTAAAGGTCTCTTTGATGTTACGTAAGTTACACCTCCTTTTTAAAGGATAAAACAGTCATTGTCAAGAAATAGAACCTAAGAAAGGTTAGGATCGAACCCACTGGGAATATGTAGACTCAAGAGAATTCATTGATTGCAATTCGAATGGTTAACTAACTTACTTCCCCAAAAGGGGGGGTTACAATAATCAATAAAAAATATAACCAAACTAACTAACGCAATAGAGAAGTCAACATGGAGATAAACTAGGTTATTGTGTTCCCTATGATTCCCCAACTCAGTATCACCAATAACCTAATTCTTTTCTATTGTATAACATGCAGGACGGTAAGTCATGTTCACCAAGCCCATTAGTCAAAGGTGAGAGCTGAATTCATTATGCGACTTGGCTCATCTGCCTAGTGTACATTACTAACCCTTACCTATTAGTCCCAGTACAACCTCTCCTTGGCCTAGTTTGATTGATTAGATGAGAGCACATCAATCGAATCTTGTTAATTAATATTTTTTCCTATTCATTATTACCTTGGTCCAGTCAGTAACACTAGACGGGTTCTAATGTTGGCCACCACTAGAAAATATGAAAAATAAAAAGAGTTATTTAATACATGCATATACACCTTCCAAGGATCATGAATTATCCGATTTTAGTTTGTTAGTTCTTCTTCATGATTCCCACAACCCTAGTTGTGGATTAGCTACTCATTTATGTAGATGCAATAATTATGGATTGAGAAACATAATTTGCACTTACATAACAAAATTAAGAACAAGCAAATCCAACTTCAATAAGAATCACAAGCTTAAAGATGAAATTCAAACACAAGTATTCTCAAAGACTCTCCAATATGATTGCATAATTTTCTCTCTCTAATTATTGAGTTCTCTGACTACTAGGCGAAAACTTATGAAAAATAACCTAAAAACTTTATTTATAATAAGTAAAACACAAATTCTAAACAAAATAGGAGAACTGATCGGCATGCTATACGAAAGGGGTTTATCGTCCATATTGCATTCCATGGCCTGTAATTGGGGTGTCGTACTCAACTGATAGAAATTTGGACTTCAACTCTATGAAATCCCTCTACGACTCGTAAAGTGGTTCATCACCCTTAAAAGGGGTTTCTATTGATAAAACTTCAAAAAGTGCCAATCTCTGATCCTTAGGCACAAACCATCTTCTATGACTTGTAAAACCTTCTACAACTTCTCTGCATGTTCACACAATAAACTTAAAAAATAGCCCCTCACTGGATTGTTTGCAAAACCACCCTATGACCCATAAAATAATCTACGGCCCATATATGGTCTTGTATAATAACAAAAATAAATATTTTCTACACTTTTTCCCAAAATCAAGGCCAACCTGTAATCTTGCAAATGTAAACACAAAAAGACTTTCCCCAAAATCAAGGTCAACCTGTAATCCTGCAAATGTAAACACAAAAAGACTTAAAACCAACTAACATCGCATTAAGAACACACAAAATTCCAAGTTTTAAGCATCAAAAGTATTGTATTTTGGCAACATATCAACATGCTCAACTTAAAACAATAGCTCATCCTCAAGCGACGGACTCAATCTATATAGATAATACAGTAGCACACAGACCTCAACCCAATGGCATACATCACATAAATCTCAAACTCAAATATCCATACCAACTTTAAAAACAGGATCAGATTGCTATCTAGCAAACCAATACAAATTAGTGCATGTGACAATAAAACTATGACAAATAAGGTATTATTAACAATCCAGAATCACTGCACAAGTCTAATGCTAACAATGCAATGCAAGTGCCCTCACAGAAAGAAGTCCCATCTTTGACATTCAATGATATTTTCATGTACAACCTTGGTACTATGCAAAATCACTCACTCTCACAAAAGTTATTCATGCATAATGCTTAATACCATAGGTTTGCCTATATACTCATAATTCAAACCTTCAACTTACTAGATTAGGATCACTTAGGACTTTCTAGACTTGTAACGTAGGCTCAAGGGGCGTTGGTATGGTATTATAGGAGCATAGTGACTAAAGGCCCTCCTTGACTTTCTACACTTTTTCCCCACCAATTCTGTTATTTTCACCTTATTCTCCCTTTTCCTTATTTCAAGCTTTTTTGGGTGCCTTCTTTTTATTTTTTTAGCCTTTTGTCTTGCTTTTACACTTTATTTTTCTTTTGAGCTCGCAACTAAGACATAACTTATTTTTCTTGTATCCAGTACAATATTTTTCATTTTTTTCTCTGTATCACTAATTTACCCCTATATTTTTGTTTTTCACCCTTACAACAATCACCTTTAACTTAGGCTTTTGGCCTATATTGAGGTGCACATATCCGTCCTCAGAACCAGGGCCACTTTTGTTAGCCACCCTCAACTTAGGCTTTTTGCCTCAGTCAAGGTGCACAACGTTCAAGGAAAGACCAGGGCCAATTTCAGGATTTTACAACTAACAAGGCTAGGTTAATCAGGGGATTTCAAAGAATAGATACATGTTAGGTTCAAACATAAGGAACAACGGATATATCATAGTTTTGGTTGGTCATTTTAGGCTGAGTGGACTATTAAGAACAATGACCTAAGATCCTGTCCTAATCAAATTAATCTACAATCTAACTTAGAGTAATAGGGCAAGTTCTGAGTTAGAGAAAAACATGAGTCTAGAAAATTAAGCTCACACTTATATGTCACGACATACATTAACAACAAAAGACTCTTAGATCATGATCTTTATCTAAATTTATCCTTACTTATCAGAACAAATATTGTCACATACCTAAATATGCATGGTTTCTAGCTAACTAATAATCAAAAATTTTTGGTGCGTATCATTTTTTTCAAACAAAACACAAAAATAAGCTATATGCCACAAGTATTGGTACTATAGACTACAAATACTATCGAAACATCCTAAACATGCCAGTTCAACAGAAAGTAAATATCCATGAGGAAAACGAACACAGGCAAGAAAACCCCAAGATCAAAAATTGGGGTAGTTATAGACCCAAGCTACTCAAATTTCACTGAGGCCCATAACTACCCACACCCCATCGAAAACAATGTGCATTGTCCCTATAAGCCTAAAATCAAAGCAAACTATGACATACAGTGGTCACAAAAACCTACTTGGGCACCTAAGCTCCAGTGTCCACCTTGTGTTTCCTCGTAAGTAGCGCTTGATTTATTGTCATGGCACGACTTGGACGAATTGGTTTCTCAAACTTCACCAATTGCCCAGACTTCACTCTTTAAATCATCTAGATGCTTCATGGAATTATAGATATTGAAGATGACTTCTTTTTTATTCAATCTAAACTTCAGTTGATCGGCTTTCATATCTATTAGTGCTCGCTAGTGGCTAGGAATGGCCTTCCCAAGATGATAGGGGCGTTGAAGTCAACTTCGTAATCTAGGATCACAAAGTCTCCGGGGAATATGAACTTTTCAACTTTCACTCCCATATCATACAGTATCCCCACATGCTTCTTCATCACGTGATCTGCCATCAATAATCGCATGATTGTTGGAGTAGGGGCTCCCAATCCAAGCTTCTTGTAGTCTGGAAGGGGCACCAAATTATTGTTGGCACCTAGATCACATAGTACCCTTGCAAACTCTACATCTCCCATGGTGCAAGGTATGGTAAAAGCACCAGGTTCTTCTTGCTTCTGAGGTCGTAGCAATAACACTGCAAGTTAAAGATCTTGGGAGAGCTCCTGAATCACAGTATGCTTTTTAGTGACCAAGTCCTTCATGTACTTAGCATACCTTGGCATCTTCTCCAATGCCTCAATGAAGGGATGTTGATGGAGAGTTATGTCAGCATAGAGAGAAAGTGCTTGAATTTGTTTTCTCCTTCCTTTTTTTGATTCTTTGAGGGAAGGCAGGAGGAGGCCTAGGAAAGGGCTTCAACTTCTATGGTGCATCAACAACTTCACCCACCCCATCCTTGCCACGATCTTCTCCTACCTCTGCATACTTGGACGTATCCATCTCCTTTCAAAAAGCTTTCTCATCAATTGGCATGGAAGAATCAATGGTGCTCTTACCACCCCGAATAGCGACCACCATACACTGCCCTTTATTATTAAGATTCTAAATTGCATTGCTAGGCAGTGTACCCCTCTGATGCGATTAAGTTGAGTCGACACTTGACCAAAACTGTTGTTCTAGCTGTTTAATAGTCACAGAGTGAGACTCTATTTTTTGACTTATATTCAAAATCTCTAATTTCATGCCCCTCTTAGTCTAATCCTGTGTCTCAGCTTTCTTCAACAGGTAATCAAACATCTCCTCAATTCTGGAACTACTTGCACATACATCACAATTATGTGGTGGCACATAAGGACCATTTCTGATGCCTTCTCTGCGACCTAGTCTGCATCTCTATCTAGACCCTTGTTCCTGTCATAATAACCTCTACGGTTGTCCTTATAAGCTCCATCTAGATTAAATGTTTTAACCTTGGTTTCCTTGACCTTGGTGCCAATAGTCCGAATTGGACCCTTGTGGTTGGTCGGGAAACCCCCTGTCTGATCAGCAACAGAACACATATCCTCATCATAATATGGCTCATCATACATTGGTGCACCTATTGGTTGGTGAACCACTGCATTCACTCACTCTTGGTTCTGCTTTATCATCACCTCCATACCGGTGCGAACCTGGGCAAGCTATTGCATGACTTCTTCATTGATCTTTGCGTTCTTTGGACCAACACTGATAGCGCATGAACTTTTGGTAGATGCTCTATCGTTTTCCCCCATGCACGATTAGTCTTGACCACTCTTTCCATTCGCTATGTGTTCCTTGCGAATGGTTGATCCAAGAACATTCCCCCATGATAGTGTCGGCACATGCCTGACTATTCTCATCAAGGGAAAGGTAGAAGATCTCCACCAAAGCATCATCAACAATCTTGTGGTCAGGGATGCTCCTTAGACATTTGGTGAACCATTCCCAAGTGGTACTAATCAAATCACTAGAAGTTGCTCAAAGTTGTTGATCTGGTCCTTCAACTTGAAATTTTTTGATCTATGAAAGTACCTCTCCAAGAAGGCCTTCTGCAAGTCTGCCCAACCGGTGATTGAATTCAGCGGGCGCTTAGATAGCCATAATGTTGCATTGCCTGTAAGGAACAATGGAAAGACACAAAGTCCCGCAACATACACAGATTCTGTGTTCACATCACACTCTTGCAGATGAATGCCATATTGTACAGGTGGCTATAAGGATCCTCCAATAGTAAGCCTGCAAATAACCCATGGTTCTGCAGTATCTAAAGTAACCCACTCGAGACTGTGACTTTGTGTTTTCCAGTAGTGGTGGTAGCATAATAGCTCCATTCACCTCTATAACCATAAGAATCAGCCTGTATTGGTTCCACTGGTAAGCATTGGTATTGAAATCCCGAGGCTGTGGAGCAATGTCCTCTAAAAGAGATGGGTTCTCATTATCAATATCCTTATTGATATTCCTGTTCAGAGATGCATTAACCGCGTTGTTAGCATTGTGTTTGGCCATTTTTCTCAATGTTCTGTGGATCTTTGGGTTAAATAGAGTTAAGGGATTGCCTTGATTCGGGTGTTGGGCATACACTAAACCTACACCCTGAAAAAGAATAAAAATAACAAAAAAAAGTAAAATAAGGGAAGTAAGAATTAATACCCAAATTACTTATGAATTCACTAAATATATATGTATTCCCCGACAACAGTGCCAAAATCTTGGTGTCGCCCAAGTTACATCGCCTTTTTAGAGGATAAAGCAGTCGTTGTCAAGAAATAGAACCTCAAAAAAGTTAGGGTTGAACCCACAAGGAATACGTTGACTCAAGAGAATTCAATGATTGCCATTCTAATGGTTAACCAACTTACTTCCCCATAAGGAAAGGGGTTTGAAAGAATCAATGAGAAATATAACTAAACTAAATATCACAAAAGAGAGTCGATATGGAGAAAAACTAGGGTATAATGTTCCCCATGATTCCCCAACTTAATGTCACCGGATAACCTAATTCTTTTCTAGTGTATAGCATGCAGGTCGGTAAGTTGTGTTCACCATGTCCTTTGGTCAAAGATAAGAGGGGAATTACTATACGACTTGGCCCATCTCTATAGTGTGCATTACTAACCCTTACTTATTAGTCCCAGAACAACCTCCCTTTGGCCTAATTTGATTGATTAGACGAGAACACATCAATCAAATTTTATTAATTAATCTCTTTTCCAAGTCATTACTACTTTGGTCTATTCAATAACACTAGGCGGGTTCTAATGTTGGCCACCACTAGAAAACATGCAAAATGAAGAAAGTTAACTAATACATGCATATACACCTTCCAAGAATTATGAATTATGCGGTTTTACTTTGTTAGTTCTTCATGGTTCCCACAACCCTAGTTATGGATTTAGCTAATCATACTTTGTGTAGACGCAAGAATTATGGGTTGAGAAACATAATTGAACACTTACACAATAGAATTAAGAACAAGCAAATCTAACTACAATAACAATCACAAGCTTAAAGAAGAAATTCAAATACAAGTGTTCTCAAAGACTCTCCAATATGATCTCACAATTTTCTCTCTTTAATTATTGAGTTCTCCGAGTACTAGGCAAAAACTTATGAAAAATAACCTAAAAACCTTATTTACAATAAGTAAAATACAAGTCCTAAACAAATGTCATATGAAAAGAGTTTACGGGTCGTATTACATTACATGGCTTGTAATGGAGGTCTCATATTCAGCTGCTGGGAAATTAGACTTCAACTCTACGACACCCATCTACAACTTGTAAAGTGGTTCACGACTCGTAAAGAGGATTTTGTTTGATGAAACTTCAGAAAGTCCCAATCTCTGATCCTCAGGGCACGAACCATCTTCTATGACTCATAAAATCTTCTATGGCTTGTTCACATGTTTGTAGAATAAACTTCAGAAAATAGTCTCTCACTGAAATTATTTGCGAAATCACCCTACGGCCCCTAAAATGATCCACGACCCGTAGGGGTTCCTGTATAACAGCAAAAATCAACAATTTCTTTACTTCTCCCCAAAATCTAGGCCAACCTGTAATCCTCTAAATATAAACACAAAAAGACATAAAACCAAGTAAAATCGCATTGAAAACAAACAAAATTCCAAGTTTTAAGCATCAAAAGTGTTGTATTTTGGCAGCACAATCACTCTCCTCCTAATGTCCCCAACTTTGTCCCATTTTTAATCTTTCCATTATCATCCTCATCTTCTCTAAAGCTTCCATAACCAAATCTGGACCTAACAAAGCCATCTTTCCTACTTCAACTACCCAAGGGAGATCTACATTGCCTCCTACATAGTGCTTTAAAGGAAGCCATTCCGATGCTAGTGTGATAGCTATTATTATTCGCGAACTCTATGAGTAGAAGATGCTCATCTTAACTTCCTTTAAACTCTAAGATACAAGCCCTAAGTATATCTCAAGAGTTTGAACAATTTGCTCCACTTGACCATCCGTTTGTGTGTAGAATGCCATGTTAAGTTGAATCTAGTACCAAGGCCCTTTGGAAAGGACCTCCAAAAGTGCGAAATAAATTTAGCACCACGATTCAAAATAATGGCCAATGGGACTATGTGCAATCTAACCAACTCATGAATGTACTGATGTGCTTTTAAAATATAACACATTTGATACTTAAAACTTAGGATTTTGTGTGTTCTCAATGCGACCATTTATGATATTTATGTGTTTTGTGTTTAATTTTACAGGGTAGTAGGTTGGCATGACTTTGAGGCTAAATTGTAGAAGATTTCTAGTTTTTGATGGTTTGCAAGACCCTCTACAAGTCGAAATCCTTCAAAAAGTTATGCAGGGACATTCTGTATTGCTGAATAGAGCACCCACGCTGCATAGATTAGGCATACAGGCATTCCATCACATTTTAGTTGAGGGGTGCGCTATTTGTTTACATCCATTAGTTTGCAAGGGATTCAATGCCAATTTTGATGGAGATCAAATGGCTGTTCATGTACCTTTATCCTTGGAGGCTCAAGTAGAGGCCCGTTTACTTATGTTTTCTCATATGAATCTTTTGTCTCCGGCTATTGGGGATCCCATTTCCGTACCCACGCAAGATATGCTTATTGGACTCTATGTATTAACGAGCGGAAATCATCGAGGTATTTGTGTAAATAGATATAATCCATGTAATCGCAGAAACTATCAAAATCAAAAAAGAAGGGACAATAGTTACTATGAGTATACGAAAAGATTTTTATGGAAAGGTGACGTCTGAAGTTTATCCATATGAGACCTTTACATGAGTCGTAGATTACTCTACGAATCATATAGAGAGGCTTTGTGAAGAATTCCAGTAAAGGATAATGTAATACAGATGAAGACTATGAGAGAGCAATATGAGTCGTCAATCAGACTACGACTCATAAAGTGAATTCATAAAACTGAAGTCTAATATCTCAAGAGCTGAATACGAGACTCCCATTACGACTCATAAATCAGTTTACGATTCATAAGGACCTTTCGTAGAAAGTTACCGACCAATTTTTTATTTTTTAAGGACTTAATTGTAATTACTATAAATAATACTTTTTAGGTTATTTTCAGAGGAGTACAGTAGAGAATGTCATTAAAGAGTACTTTTAGAGTTTTATACTTGGAGACCTCAATATTTCAAGGAGAATACACTTGTGAATTAATTTGATCTTAGATCTCGTGATTTTCAATCAATATTAGGTTTGCCTGATTCTCAATTCAATTGGGTAATTATTTAATTATGTTTTGTCAATGCATAAAAAATTCTTCATCTACCCATAGCATGAGTAGCTAAATCCATAACTAGGTTTGTAGGAACCATGAAGATCTAACAAAGTATATCTGAATATTTTGTAATTCTTTGATTGTGTATTTGCATGTATTAATCAATTCTCTTCGTTTTGCATGTTTTCTAGTGGGGCCAACATTAGCACTTGCCTAGTGTTACTTTCTCAATCTAGATGGTAATGGATGGAAAAAGAGATTGATTAATATGATTCGATGATGTATCCTTATCTAATTAACGGAACTAGAACAAGGGGAGGTTGATTGGGACTATAGGTAATGGTTAGTATTGCACACTGTAGAGTTGGACTAAGTCATATAGTGAAATTCACCTCTCACCTGGACCAAAGGATTTGGTGAACTTAAATTACCGTCTTGTATGCTATACACTTAATATTGAAATGGTTTATCTGGGGATACTAAGTTGAGGAATCATGGGGAACACAATACCCTAGTTGCTCTTTTTTTGCAATAGTTAGTTTTGTTTATTTTCCCGTTGAATATTGTAAACCCCCCCCCTTGGGGAATTGAGTTTGTTAATTACTTAAATTGCTTATTGATGAATTTCCTTTGAGTCTACATATTCCCTTGGGTTCGACCCTAACCTTGGTTAGGTTTTATATCTTTACAACAATCGCTTTATCCTCTAAAAGGAGGTGTAACTTGGGCGACATCAAAGATTTTGGCACCGTTGCTGGGGAATACGGCTAGACATAAGTTGATTCATTAAGTAATATGAGTGTTAATCCTTAGTTTCCTTTATTTTGCTTTTATTTTTGTATTTGTTTCTATTTTTTTACATGGTACACTAGTAGTGTATGCGCAACATTTAGAGTCAAGGCAATCCCTTAACTCCACTTGATCTAGGGATCCAAAAATTACTAGAAGAATGGCCTAAGAAAATGTCAACAACACGGCCAATGCAGTTTTGAACTGAAATGATAGGGATGAGAATCCATTTCCTCTGGAGAACATTCCACAACCTCAGGAGTTCGATGCCAATTCTTACTAATGGAATCAGTATAGGTTGAACCCTATGGATATGGATGTGATTGGGGCTATTATGTTGCCACAACTACTTGCTGATACATTCATATTTTCTAGTGGGTTACTTCAGATGCTGCAGAACCGTGGGCTATTTGGGGGCTTACCATCAGAGGATCTACATATCCACTTGCACAATGTTGCATTTGTTTGTAAGAGTGTGATGGGTACACAAAATCTATCTATGGATGCTGTGGGACTTTGTGTTTTTCCCATTATCTCTTATAGGCAATTGTGAATTATTCTATCTGAGCTCCCACAGAGTTCAATCACTAGTTAGGCAAATTTGTAGAAGGCCTTTTTGGGGAGGTACTTCCCTATATCAAAGAATCTCAAATTAAAGGATCAGATCAACAATTTTGAGCAACTTCCTTTTGACTCGAGAAGTACTACTTGGGAGTGGTTTACTAAGTGTTTGAGGAGCATCCCTGACCACAAGGATGTCTTAGTGGAGATCTTCTATCGTTCCCTTGATGAGAATAGTTAGGCCTATGCTGAAACTATTATGGGGGGCATGTTTTCTAGATCAACCATTTGCAAGGATTGCCGAACATATGGAGCAAGTGGTCAAGATGAATCATGCATGGGGGCAATGAGATAGAGGTTCCATAAAGGGTTCATATGTTGTGAGTGTTGGTTCAGAGTAAGCCAAAATTAACGAGGAGATTATGCAACAACTTGCTCAGCTTCATACAAGCATGGATGTGGTTATCAAGCAAAACCAAGAAAGAGTAAATATGGTAGTTGACCAACCTTCATATGAACTGATGTACAAGGAGCCTTATTTTGAGAAGGATTCTTGTTTCCTGAATGATCAGATGGGGGTTCCTGGACCAATGCCCAATGGTCCAATCAGGATTATTGGCTCCAAGATCAAGGAAACCAAGGTCGGAACTATGATAGAGATGAAGCTTATATAGACAACTCAAATGATTATTATGATAGAAACAGGGTTCTAGAAGCAGATGAGTACCAGAAATGGTATCAGAAATGGTATCATGACCCAACCCTAGGGTCTAGACGTGACACGGCGAATAGGGGACCCGAAGGAACTCCAAACAAGCCTTTTAGAATATCAATGATGCATCCTTAGTTGCGGAAGTAAAACAAACAACAACAAGAGATATAAATAATGAAAACGGGACTAAGGGATGTCTTAGATAGTCATAAAATACCCAAGAGACAAGATCTAAGCATAAATAAATCAATTGTTCCAATGACACCTCTAAACATAGATTGGAGTGGGGGCCAAGACACTCTCCGGGCTCGCCTTCATAGTACCAAGTGTCCAACATAAGGGAAATAGCAAAAAGGCAAGAGTAACATAGATAACATCCTTGGACTTGAGGACTCACTAAAGCGTATCTATAAAGCACCGAACTAGCTACGTGGAGGATGATCAAAAGATGCTCCGGTTCCTACGTGGTAACATCATGTAGGCATAGAGTATGCGTTAGTACATTTTAATGTACCAAGTATGTGGGATGCAATGCAACAAGGCATAAGGCAACATAGTCAAAATGCATAGTCATAAGCAATGGACAAGTATAATATCAATATCGCATGCATGATCAATGCTTAAGGTAAAACATTCTTGTAAATTATATAACTTGCAAATATAGATTACATGTGTGGAAAGAGACCATAACCATAGACCAAGAAACTACTACTTGTAATCCGTGGCATGTCACCCCCTCAGTGAGGTGGTCAAGGTATCTACCCCTCAATATGGTAGTACGGGCATAGTACCTCCCGACAAGATGGTCAAGGTATCTACCTCTCAACATAGTAGTATGGACATAGCACCCCCTGACAAAGTGGTCAACGTATCTACCCCTCAACATGGTAATATGAGCGTGGCACTCCCCGACAAGGTGTGGTCAACTTGCAATACTATAAATACTTTCCATGAACTTAATACATACATACAATTCCTTCATCATCATAAAGTCACTTCACTTATAAACTATGTAATAAACCATCATCAACTTGGAAATCCTTGTCAAGATATTTTATCAAATACTTGGTGGATATGCGACGCTAGTTCAAAATCATACGATTCAAGAGTGAAATAATATGAGAAATCTCAATGTAAATCAATCCATAAGCACATATAAAACCTTCATGTAAGATACTTAGAAATCCATTATCAAATCTCAAAATAGATCATAGTTTCTTAGCTCAAAGTATGCATAGTCTGAATAGACAAAACCAATTCATAGTACAAGCTTGAAATAGAAACACATTCATATACAATCAACATTTCATGGGGACCTAACATAATTTGTAATCAAAATCCATAATAAAAGATACCCATAGAAGATACAACTTGAAAACATGCAATTTTCATAGAAAGGGAGATTGGGATATATGGGTGAAAGGACCCAATGGATGAAACTCACATACCTTAAACTTGGATTTTCTTGATGTAGACTTTAAGGATACTTGAAGCTTCAATGGATCTCTTGAGATCCATAATTGAGCTTGAGACACTTGAATTTGGATGAAATATTTGGTTAAGTGTTGGAGAAGGTTTTGAGAGGGTCTTGAGTGATATAGAGTTGAAAAATAACTGAGTACAGGTGTTTTCACTCATATGTTTACATGAGGCTATGACCCCAAGGCCCTTGGGCCGAAATGAAATTTCAGGGAAAAAGTAACACCGATCTGTGCCCCTAGCGCGTCGCGTCCAGGGCACGAATTGCCACTGGAAGTTGAAATTTTTTAAAAATCATTTTTCACTATAGGCCCTGTAAAATTGAGTTTATACCCATTTTCCACTCAATTGTTCCCTATGATCAAGAATATGAAGTCGAATTTTTGATATCGCTCATAGATTTTGAGATATAAGAAAATTACGATTATGGGCATTTCTAAAGCACATTATATAGGGTGTTTTTGGAGCATTTCAATGGGCCCATATGTGCTACCACATAACCAATAAATAGGTGCAAGCGATTCCAGGTTTGACGAGATGTTTGATCACTTGTTATAGAAGGCCGAGACACAAGATGAAACTCTAAAGGGCATGAAATTCGATATCTCAAGTATTAATCAAAAAATAGAGTCTCATTCTATGGCTATTAAACAGCTTGAATAGTAGTTTGGTCAAGTGTCAACTAATTTGAATCAGCTCAGAAGGGAAAATTACCTAGCAATACGGTGCAAAATCCAAAGAATGAAGGGCAATGTATGACGGTTGTTACTAGAGGTGGTAAGAGCACTATTGATCCTCCTATGCTGGTTGAGGTAGAATATGTTCGTGAGAAGATAGTTACAGATAAGGATGTGGTTGAAGAAGATGATTGTGTCAAAGATGGGGTGAGTGAGGTAGCTAAAGAGCTACAGAAGTGTAAGCTCATTCCAAGGCATCCTCCTTGTTTCCCTCAAAGAATCAAAAAGAGGGAGGAGGAATGCAAGTTCAAGCACTTTCTCTCCATGCTTAAGCAACTATCCATCAACATCCCTCTTATTGAAGCTTTGTAGAAAATGTCAAGTTATGCAAAGTATATGACAAATTTGGTTACCAAGAAGTGCACTATGAGTCAAGAGCTTTCTCAAGAGCTTTAACATTGTAGTGTCATCTCCTAAGTCCTTGGCTCAAAAGCATGAAAACCTAGGTGCTTTCACTATACCTTGCACTATAGGTGATGTAGAGTTTGCAAGGGCACTATGTGATTTGGGTGCTAGTATCAATTTGATGACTCTTATGGTTTATTAGAAGCTTAGATTGGGAGCCCCTACCCCTACTAACATATGGTTGTTAGTCGCGGATCGAATGGTGAAGAAGACTGTAGAGATATTCTATGATGTGTAAGTAAAGGTGGAAAAATTCATATTCCCTGCAGACTTTATGATTCTAGACTATGAGGTTGATTTTGAAGTTCCAATCATCTTGGGAAGATAATTCCCAACCACGAGATGAGCTTTGTAGATATGGCAGCTGGCCAACTCAGGTCTAGATTGAATGATGAAGAAGTTATCTTTGACATAGTTAGTCCATGAAGCATCCAAATGAGCTCAAGAGTGAGGTTTAGGCAATTGGTTAGGTCTAGTAGCCAATTTTTCTAAGTCGTGCGTAATAATAAATCAGGTGTTACTCGGGAGGCAACCCAAGGTTTTTGATGTTATTGCATAGTTACAGTTCATTTTTTAGTTTTTGGATTCATTGTCAGTTATTTTGTTGTGTTTTGATTGCTAATTTTTGACATTGGATTGGTTGCATTTTGGGTAATTATGTATTACATGAAGAGTATGCAGATACAAGACTAAGTCAGCAAATTGTCTAAGAAAAGCACTAGATTTAGTTTCTACGACTGGGCTTATGAGTCATATTGCACTTTACGACTCGTAACACCATCTCATAGAGAATTCCAGAGTGTAGGGTAATTGTGCACTCCAACCTTCGAGCCAACTTTATGACTTGTAGATCAAACTATGAGTCGTGAATGGGGTTCGTGGAACTCAGGTAAGATTCTAAATTTTGCTAAGTCTTGATTGTTCTACAAAACCATAGCTTATGAGTCGTAGATCTATCTATGACTCATAATTGGGATCTCGTAGACCCAAGCCCAGTGATTTTAACTTTTGACTCGGTAAAGGTATACAACTTTTGACCTAATTGATCGAAATTCCCAATCTTTCCCTTTTCCTTCTAAATTTCGATCAATTTCCAATCACTGGTGGCTCTTTTTTGGCAAGTTTTATGACAACACTTAGGGTTTTGTGAATCTTCACTTTCTCTCTTCTTCAAGTTCATCACTATTATTGGTAAGTTCTTGGTTTACTTTTAACCTTTAAATTTTCTTTGTTCTTAATTGTGTGATGTGATCATTGTGATGGGTTTGATGTTAGAGCATGAAATTCTAGGTGAAAGTGAATTGTGAATGTGAAACTAGGGCTACTCTTGATTGAATTGCTTTATGGATTCCGAAAATTGGGTATATTTATCTTCGGGATTGATAATTGTTATGCCTATTAAATCATTCCCCAAGTGTGCTTGAATGTCATTGAGTAATTGTTGCTTCTCAATTAGTGAGCGACACTACAGGTACATGATCGTTTGAAAGAACTAGGGAAGGTTGAAATAATAGAATATTGATGCTAAATTGTTTTCGATGAGGTGTTTTTGTGTTGAAATTATCATGGGTATTTGTTGTTATATGCTTATCATGATTGGGTAATTGTATTCTTGCTTCGATGTTGGTAGATTTAAGTGTTGAATATGTTCTTAGGATCCATGTGATGGACTTAGAAAAATTAGGTATCTGAGATTTCTTGTTCACGAGAGTCTTTTGCGACTCGTAGATGAATCTATGAGTCATTATTGCTCCTTGTGAGAAATTCCAGAAACTTGATGATTTGAGCATTCATCAGACAAGACCTTCTACGAGTTGTAGATAACTTTATGACTCGTAGATTCCTCTCTTTGTTTCAATTGCTCTCTAGAATTTTATACGAACCCAGTTTACGACTCGTAAACCAATTTATGAGTCGTACCTAGCTCATACAATTTTACAGTGTCCATTATTGTTCTGAAGCACTGGTCTATAAGAGCACTTTATAACTCATAGTTCGTACTACGACTGGTAAAAGGCCTCTTGTAGAGCCCTTCTGTAACTGATTCAATTAAGTTTCTGCATTTTATTTCTTGATTCTTGGGGCTAATTATGGTTCATTTACATTTAATTTTCAGATACTACAGCCCCAAAAGGAAACTGCTCGAAGATCGAGGCCTTTAGAAGGAAGCTCATTAATGAGCCTACTTATGATGAGTGGACCCCTTAGCCGAGTGGATTACTAGAGGTCCATGATTTCTCATCAGACCCTGAGGCCAACGTACCATAAACCAGAACAGTAGTAGCCAGAGTTTCACATACTCACATTCAGGCTGATAGCCCTTCCCAGTCTAAAGAGGAAGTAGTGAGGAGATTAGGAGTAGCATGCCCCAGATGAAATGATCAGCGGAGGAGATTCCGAGTCCTCTATCACACCATTTTTTTCATCAGCATTACATGCTATTACTGTCCGGTGGTGCATCGAAGGTATAGAGGCTATATTCTTAGAGGACATGCAGCCAAAAGAGTAGGTCAAGCCTACCCATTCTGTATATAAGGAGCCCAAGGTCATGAACGATAGACTTAAGCCATGTCCCAGGTCTGAAGGACATGATGATACATTATGGGCTCACATGGCTAACGGAGCCACTTGGAAGATACTCCCCAATTTTGGTATGGGAGTTTTTATACATCTTACGCAGCCACGATTCAGCAGAGTCTTCCCAAGGGGAAAAGCCCTCTCACAAAACCTAGATTGACAAAGATATAGGTGAGAGGTCTGCGGGTTGACATTTCTGAGGAGACGATCCGTCATAAGCTTTTTGGTCTCGAGTACTGTATCCCCAGTTCCACAGCAGAGTTCGTTCACAGGTTGGGGCAGGACAGGAACTCATTGATTATGAAGGATCTAGTATAGTGGAACTCACTTTTGAGTTAGGTAGTCGATTATATTGCAGAGAAGGATCCAGAACCTGCTTGGGTCACCACCCATACAAAGCCAATAGTAAAGGCTTCACTCTCCTTCCCCACCAAGGTTTTGTGGGCCATTGTTAGATCACACATCTGGCCACCTTTGGTGGATAACATACTTACACCGGAGCATGCAATATTGGTTGTTAGTATCGTGGCTGGCTACGATATTTATTGGGCCCAACTCGTAGCAGAGTAAATACATGAGTCAGCACTAAGGAGGGACACCTCTATCCCATTTTTGGTTTTGATCTACACACTCTATATGAAGTTGCAGGTGGAGATCTTGCATCAGCTGGACCAGCTAATTGATGCCCAATATACCTTAGAGCCTAGCCTAATAAAGGCTGATAAGAATCGGTGGCACTTCAGACTGCACAACCTTCTTCTATTCCAGTGGTGTTTGTCCTAGAGCCACCACCTGAGGGTTTGACGATTGCCACCACTACTACTATTGCTGGTACTATTAAGGAGAGACATCGGCACCCCGAGGCAGTTGATATTGAGAGGGGTCCTAATACAACTTCTCCTGCACCAGAGGCACCACTTCATAGCCTTCTACAACAACCATGGTCTATGTGTTTGCCACTTTTATTCAAGCCATGGCATTATGGTCATCACATGCTGAGGCCTAGTTGTCTTAGCTTATTTAGCAGCTTAGCCATGGGTCTGGTAAACCATTGCAGACTCAAAGGAGTGGAGCCGAGCATTCACTATTTCTACGGTTCAGAATCATGTTTCTAGAGTAGATGCTCACATTAATGCCTTTGAGGAGAGGGTTTAGAAGAGGTTAGCGGAGGCTTAGCCTTCAGATTTGTCAGTTGTCTAGTCAGAGACCGAGAAGTTTTGGGCTAACATGATATCATCACTTGTAGTGCCAGTTACACTACGAGAGATGATATTTCCAGTACCACTATTTGATTTATTTGCCTCTGAGGAGCCTACACAGACTTCCCATAGGAAGAAACCCTTGGAGGGTGATGAGTTAGAGGAGAGAAATGTATATGCACAACTCTCAAAGGATGAGGAGGACGATCTCAAACTAGCTTTGAGGACATCGAGGCACGAGGAGGAGTTGAGGCTAGCTCGTGAGCATGATAGGGTAAGGGGTATTAGGTCCGGATAGAGTACAACAGTTGAGGAGACTTACCTATAGGGATAGGGTGTCCAGACTCAGCCACAGACTGGCGCTTAGGCACTGAGGTTTGTTTTTTACCCCTACTTATTCTATTTTTGCTTGATTTAGTGCATTGGGCATAATGCACAATTTTTTCGATGGGGTCTAGGTAGTTATGGGCCTTTTTGAAGTCTGAGTAGTTTATGGTCCATAATTATCCAAAATTTTAATCCCGAGGTTTTCTTGCCTGTATTCTTTTTCCTCTTTGATATTTAATTTATGTTGAACTGACACGTTTAGGATGTTTAGATAATATTTGTAGCATATAGTACTAATACTTATGACATATAACATGTTTCTATGTTTTATTTTGAAAAATGGTACCCACCAAAAATATTTCGATTAGTAGTTAAACGGCGATTGTGCATGTTTAGGTGTTTAGCAATGTCTGTTTTGATAAGTGAGGGTAATTTGAGATATGAGGCATGATCTGTGAATTTCTTACTGATAATGTATGCAATGTCATATGAGTGTGAGCTTATTTTGCTAGATTCTTGCATTCTGTGCTAATTTAAAACTTCTCCTGTTACTCTAAGATAGATTGTAGATTAAATGGAGTAGGAAGGAATCTTAGCTCTTTGTTATTTAATTAGTCTACTTTAGCCTAAAATGACCAACCAAATGAAGTTTTATCCCTTGTTCTAATTATTTGAGCCTTTCAGGTACCAATTTTTTATAAAACACCTAATTAGCCTAACCGTGTCTAGTGAAAAACCTTGAAGTTGGCCCCGGTCTATGCTTGAGCATTATGAACCTTGATTGAGGCAAAAAGCCTAAGTTTAGTGTGGCTACCAAAAGTGGCCCTGGTTTGAGGAATAGATATTGTATACTTCATCATAGGCTAAAAAGCCTAAGTTAAGGGTGTCCGATGTAAAGGAGAAGCACAAAAGTAAGGTGGTGAGTTGGGAATGAGGAGAAAAAGAAGAACATCATGTAACGGGTGCAAGAAAAAGAAAAGTTATGTTAGATTGAGACTAAAAGCAAAATAAAGTATAAAAATGAGGCAAAATCTAAAAAAAACAATTGAGAAGGCACCCAGAAAAGCTTGAATGTGGAAAAAGGGAGAATAAGATGAAAATATTAGAGTTGATAAGGTGAAAGTGATGAAAAACGTAGGTTAAGGATGGCTTTTAGTCACTATTTTTCAAAAATGCCATACCAAAGCCCTCTAAGCCCACGTTACAAGCTTAGAAAGTCCTAAAGTGATCCTAGTCCAGTTAGTTGAAGGTCTGAGTCTTGAGTATTAGGGAAAGCCTATGGTATTAGTCATTATGCATGAATATCTTTTGTGAGAGTGAGTGATTTTGCATAGTCCTAAAGCTAAATATGAAATCATCAGTGAGTGTTTTATTTTGGATTTCTTTCTGTGAGGGTACTTGTATTGCATTGTTGGCATTTGACTTATTCAGTGATTGTAGACTATTGCCCGTGCTTGTCATAGTTGTGTTGTCAAATGTATCGGTGTGCTTTGGTTTGCTAAATAGCTATCTGATCTTGTTTTGAAAAGTTGGTGTGGGTACCTGAGTTTGAATTGTGTATGATGTATGTCATTGAGTTGAGGTCTTTGTGCTAATGTATTGTCTATGTAGATTGAGTCATTGCTTGAGGACAAGCAACAATTTTAAGTTGAAATGTTAATGTGCTGTCAAAATACATCACATTTGATGCTTAAAACTTAAGATTTTATGTGTTATCAATGCGACATTTATGGTTTTAATGTGCTTTTATATTTAGTTTTGCAGAAAGTAGGTTGGATTGACTTTGGGCTAAATTGTTACAGATTTCTAGTTTTTTATGGTTTCTGGACCCTCTATGAGTCGTAGAGCATTCTATGAGTCGTAGAGTGGGTTTTGTGAAGATTGTCAGTGAAAGATGAGATCTGAAGTTCAGCCATACAAGACATTTATGCGCATATAAAGAGATTTCGTGAAGAATTCTAGTTAAGGACAATGTGATGCAGATGAAGACTATGAGAGAGCAATATGAGTCGTGAATCAGTCTATGACTCATAAAGTAGATTCATAGAAGCAAAGTCCAAGATCTCAAGAGCTGAATACGAGACCTCAATGACGACTCATGAATCACTTTACTAGTCGTAAGAACCTTTCGTAGAAAGTCGTCGACCAATTTTCTATTTCTTAAAGACTTAATTATAATTACTATAAATAGTATATTTTAGGTTATTTTTCAGACGAATACAGTAGAGAACGCCATTAGAGAGTACTTTTAGGGTTTTATACTTGGAGATCTCAATATTTAGAGGAGAATACACTTGTAAATTAATTTGATCTTACATCTTGTGATTCTCAATCAATACTAGATTTGCTTGATTCTCAATTCAATTGGGTAAGTTTTTAATTATATTTTCTCAATTCATAATTTTCATCTACCCATAGCATGAGTAGCTAGATCCACAACTAGGGTTGTGAGAACTATGAAGATCTAATAAAGTAGACCTGGATATTTTGCAATTCTTTGATTGGGTATTTGCATGTATTAATCAATTCTCTTCGTTTTGAATGTTTTTTAGTGGTGGCCAACATTAGAATTTGCCCAGTGTTACCTTCCCGATCTA
The DNA here is from genome assembly GCA_011800125.2 of Solanum clarkiae. NCBI lineage: Eukaryota > Viridiplantae > Streptophyta > Magnoliopsida > Solanales > Solanaceae > Solanum > Solanum clarkiae. The sequence continues at coordinate 35,594 of JAABOM020059090.1, forward strand.
GGTGATAATTAATAGGAAAAAGATTGATTAATAGGATTCGATGATGTGTTCTCATCTTATCAACCAAACTAGACCAAGAGAAGGTTGACTAGGACTATAGATAATGGTTATGCACACTTTGGAGATGGGCCAAGTCATATAGTGAAATTCACGTCTCACCTAGACCAAAGGGTTTGGTGAACTTAAATTACCGTCCTGTACTATACACTTGATATTGAATTAGTTTATCCGGGGATACTAAGTGGGGAATCATGGGGAACACAGTACCCTAGTTGCTCTACATTATTGATTGTCTCTTTTGATAGTTAGTTTAGTTTATTTTCTTGTTGAATATTGCAACCTCCCCCCCCCCACCCTCCTTTAGGGAATTGAGTTGGTTAATTATTGCAATTGCTTATTGATGAATTTCCTTTGAGTCTACGTATTCCCTTAGCTTCAACCTTAATTTTGGTTAGGTTTTATATCTTGACAATGACTACTTTATCCTCTAAAAGGTGGTGTAACTTGGGTGACAACATGCACAACTTGGCATAATCTTCGGTACCATAAGTCATCTTAACAGGTAGAAAACGATCCCCCTTTGTCATTCCTCTAACAATAACCCAAATAGAATCAAAGTACTTCCTAGTCATTGGTAACCCAACAACAAAATCTATGTTGATTTCTCATGACTTCAAAGTATGAATCTCTATATTTAGGGTCAGGCCACCTGAACTTTGTTGTTCAGCTTTGACTTGTTGGAAACTATGGCAACTTGGCTATAAATTTGACATTATCTCTCTTCATACCACCTCACCAATACACTTCTCTCAAATCTCTATACATCTTGGTAGAACTGAGATGAATGGAATAAGATGAGTTATGAGCCTCATTCAAAATCAAGGTCCTCAAACCATCGACATCGGGCACATATAGCCTACCGTGGTATCTAAGGACATCATCTCGTCTTTGGGAAAAAACCTCCACCTTGCTATCCTTTACAAAAAAATTCAATTTCTAACAATGCATGGTCAAGGACTTGTTTGGATTTGACCTCTTCAATCAAGGAAGACTATCACGACCCAATCCTAAGGCCTAGATATGACACGCGAATGGGAACCCGAAGGGACCCCAAAATAGCCTCCTAGCACATCATCACACATCCTTGGTCGCAGAAGCAAAATAAACAACACAAGAGATATAAATTAGGGAAGTGGGCCTAAGGGAAGTCTTGGTATTTATAAAAACATAAAAGAGTCAAGCTCATAGCATAAATACATCAATTATCCAACAACAACTCTAACATGGAATGGAGCGGGGGCCAAGACACTTTCCTGGCTCACCCTCATAGTATCAAGTGTTCAACATAAAGAAATATCAAAAAGTAGGAGTAGAAAAGATAGTGTCCTCGGACTTGAGAACTCACCAAGCTTATCTTTCGCAGTACCAAACTAGCCACGTAGAGGATGCTCGAGAGGTGCTCCGGTTCCTACATGGTAATATCATGTAGGCATAAAGTATATGTTAGTACGTTTGAATGTACTAAGTATGTAGGATATAATGCAATAAGACATAAGCCAATATAGTCAAAATGCATGATCATAAGTGATGGATAAGTATAATATCAATACAGCATGCATGATCAATGTTTGAAGTAAAACATGTTTGTAAATCACATAACTTGCATAGTATGTATCACATGTAGGAAGGGACCATAATCAATATAGACGAAGCAAATTACTACTTCGAATCCAAGGCATGTCACCCACTTGTAAAGTGATTGAGGTACTCACCCCTCAACAGGGTGATTGGCCATGTCACACACCCCTCCCAACAAGGTGATTCGGCATGTCAGCCCCCAATAAGGTGATTGAGGTACTCTCCCCTCAACAAGGTTATTGGACATGTCATCCCCTAACAAGGTGATTGAGGCATGTTATCCCTCAACAAGGTGATTGAGGCATGTCACCCCCTCAACAAGGTGATTGGGCATGTTACCCTCCAACAAGGTATGCTCTACTTGCAACATCATAGATACTTTTCGTGAATTCAATGCATACATACAAGCCCTTAATCATCATAAAGTCACTTAACTTATAAACTATGTAATAGATTCAATAACTTGAGAATCCTTATCAAGACATTTTATCGAACACTTTTGTGGATGCATAATTGCTTGATTGAGATCATGCAATTCAAGAGTGAAATAATATGAGAAAACTTAATGTAAATCAACCTGCCAATATATAGTAAGACCCTCATGTAGTGTACCTTGAAATCCATCATCAAATCTCATAATAGATCGTAGTTTCATAGCTCAAAATATGCATAGTCTCGATAGACAAAATCAATTCATGGTGTAAGCTTGAAATAGATAGACATACATAATCAATCGATATTTCATAGAACCCCTATATAATTTATAATCATAATCTATAATAAGAGATACCCATAGAAGATACAACTTGAAAATATGTAATTTTCGTAAAAAGAAAGATTGGGCTCCCTGGGTGAAAGGACCCAATGGATGAAACCCACATACCTCAAACTTGGGTTTTCTTGATATGAGCTTAAAGAGAACTTAGAGCTTGAAGAGAATCCTTGAGTTCCAAACTTAAGTTTGAAATCCTTGAAATTTGAATGAAATATTTAGTTAAGTCTTGGAGAGGTTTTTGGGAGGGTCTTGAGTGATATAGGATTGAAAATGGCTAAGTATAGGTGTTTTCATGCATAAGTGGGCATGGGGCTATGACCCCAATGCGTTTGGCTGAGATGGAAAAACCAAGGAAAAACTTACACTGATCCACGTCCTTGGCGCGATACAGACGCACTACGCAGGCCATTTTTGTACTGCTCTGCAGCCAAGGCGCATCGCGACCTAAGCTTAGACTGACACTGTTTTGTAAAAATTAGTGAAAATTATTTTTCACCACAGGTCCTCTAAAATACGGATTATACCTATTCCCCACTTAATTTTACCCCCGGATCGAGAATACGAAGTAGGACATTTGATATCACGGAAGGATTTTGAGATATATGGAAATTAAGGTTATGAGTATTTTCGAAGCACATTTTTGGGGTGTTTCAATATCTGCCCCTTGGGAACATTTGAGTAATCAAAAAGATTTCAGCCTGAAATGAATACAACAACTGCATTTAAACATTGATTTCAAAAAGTCTCAACATGAATGTCAAAAATCACCATAAACTTGTTATGATCATGAATGCATGCAAAATGACATAAGAGCTGCAACTTAAGACTTGAAATCATACAGGGGACTTAAATTAGTATCTTCGTCTTGAGTAGAGTGGAAGAGATATGGATATCACTTTCTCATGTCTGTCTCGGCTTCCCATATGGCACTTTTGACTTGTTGGTTCCTCCAAAAGACCTTGATGGAAGCTACATCTTTATTTCTCATCTTCTTCACTTGTCTATCTAAAATCTCCACCATCGCCTCCTCATAAGTCAAATTATCCTCTACAATACCCACAACATCCAAGGGCACTATAGCACTTGGGTCACCCACACACTTTCTCAACATGGACACATCGAAGACTGGATGAACCATATTCATTTCCCTAGGCAACTCCAACTCATACTCAACCTTACCCACTCTCCTCAAAACTCTATAAGGAACAACTAACCTTGGGCTCAATTTCCTTCTTGCCAAACCGGACCACACCTTTCATGGGTGAGACTTTCAAGTAAATCCAATCAGCAACCTTAAATTCAAGATCTATTCTCCTCACATAGAAGTAGGACTTTTGTGCACTTTGGGTTGTTTATGATCTCTCTTTTATCAACTTCACCTTCTCAATGGCCTCTATGATCAAATTCAGACCTAGCAAAGACATCTCCCCCACTTCAAACCACCCAACCAAGGATCTACAATATCTACCATAAAGAGCTTCAAAGAGAGTCATACTAATTCTTGAGTGGTTACTATTGTTGTAAGCAAATTCAATGAGTAGAAGATGTTCATCCCAACTACCCTTAAACTCCAAAACACAAGCTCTAAGAATATCCTCAAGAGTTTGGATAGTCCTCTCAGCTTGACCATCCGTTTGAGGGTGAAAGGTCGTCCTAAGCTTAACCTTGGTACCAAGACCTCTTTGGAAGGACCTCCAAAAGTGAGAAGTGAATTGAGCACCACGATCAGAAATGATAGAAAAGGGCACCCCATGCAATCTTATGAACTCATGTATATACAACTTGGCATAGTCTTCGACACCATAAGTGGTTTTGACTAGTAAGAAGTGAGCCTACTTTGTCATTCTATCCACAACAACCCAAATAAAGTCAAAATGTTTCCTAGTCTTAGGCAACCCAACCAAAAAATCCATGTTGATCTCCTCCCACTTCCAAGTGGGAATCTCTATATCTTGGGCTAGGTCACCCGGCCTTTGATGTTTGACTTTGACTTCTTGGCAATTGTGACATCCAGATATGAACTTGGCAATTCCCTCTTCATACAACCCCGCCAATAAACTTCCCTCAAGTCTCTATACTTCTTTATAGAATCGGGGTGAATGGAATAGGATGAATTATTAGCCTCTTACAAGATCAATTCCCTTAATTCATCCACATTAGGCACACATAATTTACCTTGATGCCTAAGCGCACCATCTCCCCCTTGGGGGAAAACCTCTGGTAGTAACCCACCAAACGTAAGAAACTTCTAATGTCCGATGGAGTGAAAGGTCTAGGACAATTTCTAATCACCTCCGTCTTCTTAGGATCTACCTTAATGCCATAACTTGACACCACATCCCATAGAAAAGCAACCTCTTCTAACCAAAAATCACTTTTTCATATTCAGTATACAACCTCTCCTCCTTCAAGATTTACAACACCACCCTTAAGTGATTTACGTGTTCCTCCTCACTATGGAAATAAATCAAGATATCATCAATAAAAGCCACCACAAAACAAGTCATGGTAGAGTTTAAATACCATATTCATGAGATCCATAAATACAGTCGGTGCACTTATCAACCTAAAGGACATAACCACAAACTCAAGGTGCCCATACCTAGCTTGAAAAGCCATTTTGGGAATGTCACACTCCCTTACTTTCACTCGGTAATACCCGGACCTAAGATCAATCTTAGAAAAGTAATTAGCCCCTTGAAGTTGATCAAAAAGATCATCATTCCTTGGTAGAGGGTACTTGTTCTATAGCAAAGTCTACTTTGCTTTCAGGAGGAATATCGAGAAGCTCTTCGGGAAACACATCAAAAAACTCATTAACCACCAGAGTCGACTCAATAGAAAGGATTTGGACTCACCATCCCTAACCCTCACAAGATGATAGAGCCAACCCTTAGAAATCAACTTTTGGGCTTTAAGGCAAGAAATGAATCTACCCTGGACCACCACATCACAACTTTCCCACTCAAGGGTGGGCTCATCAGGGAATAGGAACTTAACCCTACGGGTTCTACAATCAATAGAAGCATAATATGCATACAGCCAATCCATCCCAAGAATGATATCAAAATCCACCATTTCTAACTCAACAAAATCACAAGGCAAGATTTTATGCAATATGAATACGAGACAATTTCTATAGACTCTTTTAGCAATAATGGACTCATTAACGGGGGTAGACACTTCATAAGGTTCACACATGTCATGACCCAAGCCTAAGGTCTAGACGTGACGCGGCCCATGGGAAACCCAAACGGACCCCAAGCAAGCTTCTTAACATATCATTACACATCCTTGGTCGTGAAAGCAAGAAAACAACAAGATATTGTAAATAGGGATAATCGGGGCTAAGTGACCTATTTCATATCATAACCAAAAAGAGTCAAAGGAGAGTAAACGTTATGTAGCATAATACATATCATGTCCAATAATACCTTTACTACATAGATAGGAGCGGGGGCCAAGACAAGCAACCGAGCTTACCATCATAGTCAATACATAAATAAAAGAAAGGTAGTCTGAGAATGTAGCATAAGATCATAAACATTGTCCCTGGAATGGAGGGCTCACCAACAAGCTTGGGAGAAATCGTACTAGCCACGTGAAGGAGGAGGATTAAGCGGGGCTCCAGAATTCCTACATGGTAACATCATGTAGGAATAAAGTATGCGTTAGTACGTTTGAATGTACTAAGTATGTAGGATGAAATGTAACAATAGGTAGTCAACATGGGCAAAATACATAATATTATCCAATAGATAGCATAATAACAATATGGCATGTATGAATGATGCTTGAAGTAAAACATGCTTATATATAACATAGTACATATGTGGCAAGTGACCATCAATATAGCCAATCAAGGTACAAACCCCTCGATGTGCTTAATGAGGTACCAACCCCTAAATATGGTTATATGGGCCTACTACCTCCCCATTTAATACTAGGCAATCAAGGTACAAACCTCTCGATGTGGTTAAGGAGGTAGCAACCCCTCAATATGGTTATACGGGCCTACTACCTCCATACTAGGCAACCAAGGTACCAATCCCTCGATCTAGTTAAACGGGCCTGCTACCCCCCGTACTAGGAAACCAAGGTACCAGCCCCTCTATGTGGTTGCCCAGGCCTACAACCCCTCGAGCTAGGCTTGGTCGACTCACAACACTATAGAAGTTCAACATGAAGTTAACATATATACAATGTACTTTCATCATCATAAAGTCATTCAACTCATAAGATATTCATTGGACCTTCAATTCCTCAAGAGATCATGAGTGGACATTTCATCAAGCACTTGGCGGGTGTGTAGTTCTAGTATAAAACTGTGCAATTCAAGAGTAGAATCATACTAGACAATTTGGTGTAAAATTATCAATAGATATACATCAAAATCCTTCATCAATTATCACATTAGATCTTAGTTTCATAGCCCCAAACATGCTAAAACAATCACCATTTCATAAAACCCAACATAGTGTGTAGTGAAATTCATAATAGATAAGACTCATGAGTAAATCAACTGTAAATTATGCAATTTTAGGTAAAAGAGAGCTTGGGTATCATGGGTGAAAGGAACCCATGAAAGAAATTCACATACCTTGACTTTGGAGAATCCTTGAAGAAGATTGGAGATGGAGACTTGATACTTGAATGAGAACTTAAAGATCCGGATGAGTTTTCGAACTTGAATTTAGGAGTGAAATATTTGGCTAAGCGTTTGATTCAGTATTTGGGAATGTTTTGAATGATATGAGGGTGAATTATGGCTAAGTATAGGTATTTTTATGTTTGGGAACACTTAGGCCCAAGACCAAAAAGTCTTGGACTGAGCTTCAAAAACAGCACACAAAATGAACTAAGGGCGCCCTTAGCGTGTCGTGCCTTGGGCGCAAAAACCTCATTGGAAGTCGCATTTTGCGATTTTTAAATTTTGATATGGTTTCTCTTAAATCGGAGTTATGACCCATTTTTCACTCAATTTGACCCCCTGATCAAGAATCTGAAGCCGAATTTTTAATATCGCGTGTGAATTTTTATATATATGGAAATTACGATTTTTGACACTTTTGAGGCACATTTTCAGGGACTTTTTGGGGTCGTTTCGATATCTCCCCCTTGGGAACATTCGTCCCCGAATGTCAAAGAAACATATATGAGAGATGCAAATATGACAATTTCAGCTCACATAAGGATGCAATAATGCACATAAACATCATTTCAAAACTCTCAACGTAAGTGTAAAATCATTATGAACTTGTCAATTCAAACATGAACATATGCAATGACATGAGGGCTGAACTTAAGACTTGAGATCATACAAAGGAGTTAGATCAATACCTTAGGCTTGAGTAGAGTGGAAAAGTTAAGGATATCGCTTTTGCATGTCAGCTTCGGCTTCCCAAGTAGCACTCTTAACTTGTTGATTCCTCCAAAAGACCTTAACGGAAGCAACATCCTTGTTCCTCAACCTCTTCACTTGTCTATCCAAGATCTCTACTGTAACTTTTTAATATATCAAGTTGTATTCAACTATCCCCACAACATCAAGAGGGACAATAGCATTAGATCACCCACACACTTCCTCAACATAGACACATGTAAGACCAGATGAACCAATTCCATTTCTCTAGGCAAATCCAACTCGTAGGCTACCTTACCAATCCTTCTCATCACCCTATAAGGACCCACATATATAGGGCTTAACTTTCCCTTCTTACCAAAAATGGACCACACTTTTCATGGGTGACACCTTCAAATAAACCCAAACACCAACCTTGAATTCAAGATTCCTTCTCCTCACATCGGCATTACTCTTTTGGTGACTTTGCGCTATTTTCAACCTTTCTCTAGTCATTCTTACCTTTTCGATAGAATCCATAACCAGATCCAGACCCAATAAAGCCACCTCTCCAACCTCAAACCACTCAACTGGTGATCTACAATGTCTACCACAGAGAGCCTCAAAAGGAGCGATACCAATACTAGAATGATAGCTATTGTTATGTGCAAACTCAATCAACGGAAGATGATCATATAACTACCCCTAAGCTCCAATAGACAAGCCTTAAGAATTTCCTCAAGTGTTTGGATAGTTCTTTTGGCTTGGCCATCCGTTTGAAGGTTAAAGGTCGTATAAGTTTAACTCTTGTACCAAGACACCGTTAAAAGGACCTCCAAAAGTGTGAGGTAAATTGAGAACCACAATTCGATATAATGGACAAAGGAACCCCATGCAACCTCTCTAAGTCATAAATGTACAACCTAGCATAATCTTCAAGCGCATATGTGGTCTTAACAGGTCGAATGTGAGCCGATTTTGTCATCTTATCAACCACAAACCATAGGGAATCAAAACCCTTTCTAGTCTTGGGAAACTTAACCACAAAATCCACATTAATCTCTTCCCACTTCCAAGTAGGAATTTCTACATCTTGGTTTAGGCCACCCGGCCTTTGATGTTCGTCTTTGACTTATTGGCAACTATGACAACTGGAAACAAATTTGGTAATGTCCCTCTTCATACCTCCGCACTAATACACATCCCTCAAATCTCTATACATTTTGGTAGAACAGGGTGAATAGAATAAGGAGAATTATAGGCCTCATCAAGGATCTTTCCTATCAAGCCATCAATAAAAGGTACACACAACCTACCTTGGTACCTAAGAGCACTATCCCCCTTTGAGAGAAAACCTCCATCTTTCCCTCTTTCACCAAGCCCTTCAATTCTAACAAGGAGAAATCAAGATCTTGCTTTGCTTTCACCTCATCAACCAAGGAAGACTTAGAACCATCAACAACAACAACAACACCATTACCAATCTCTTCCAACCTAACCCCCAATCTAGCAAATTGATGCATCTTCCTATCCATCTGTTTATCACCACCATCAACATGAGCTAGGATACCCATAGACACCCTACTTAAAGCATCTGCCACCATATTAGCCTTATCGGGATGATAATGCGCACTCATATCATAGTCCTTAAGAAGTTCTAACCACCTTCATTGCCTCAAGGTGAGATCTTTTTAGGTGAACACATATTGGAAGCTCTTATGATCAGTGAACACATCAACATGCACTCCATATAAGTAATGATGCCAAATTTTCAAAGCAAAGACCACGGTGGCTAACTCAAGATCATGGGTAGGGTAGTTCTTTTCATGCACCTTGAGTTGCCTAGAAGCATAGGCCATGACCTCACCATTTTGCATTAGAACACAACCCAAACAACCTCTAGAAGCATCACAAATACACAACAAACCCCTCTAACCCTTCCGATAGTGACAATATAGGAGCGGACACAAGCTTATCTTTCAAGGTTTAGAAACTCTTTTCACACTCATCGGTCCACACAAACTGAACCTTCTTTTGTGTCAGGTTTGTCTTAGGAGATGCAATAGAAGAGAACCCATTCATAAATCTCTGGTAGTAACCCGCTAAGCCCAAGAAGCTCTAATGTCCGACGGGGTCAATGGTCTAGGCCAATTTCTAATCACATCATCTTTTTAGGATCCACCATAATACCATCTCCGACACTGCATGACCTAGAAAGGCAACTTCTTTCAATCAAAATTTACACTTTTTATATTTAGCATACAATTTCTCTTCCCTCAATCTTTGCAACACTACCCTTAAATAACCCATATACTCCTCCTCACTATGTGAATAGATAAAGATATCATTAATGAATACCACAACAAACTAATCAAGGTTGGGTTTGAAAACCCTACTCATAAGATCCATGAAGATAGCCAGTGCATTGGTCAACCCAAAGGACATCACAAAAAACTCAAATGCCCATACCTAGTCTGAAAGGTCGTCTTAGGAATATCACACTCCCACATATTCACTTGATGATACCCGAACCGAAGATAAATCTATCCTAGAGATCATGGCTAGCCCCTTGCAATTGGTCAAACAAATCATCAATCTTTGGAAGAGGATACCTATTGTTAATGGTGACCCTATTAAGTTGACGGTAGTCAATACACATTCTAAGAGACCCATCCTTCTTTTTCACAAACAATGTCGGTGCACCCTAAGGTGATTGGCTAGGCCTAATAAAATCCTTCTCTAACAAATCCTTCAATTGCTCCTTCAACTTTATTAATTCCACCGAGGCCATATGGTAAAGGGGAATAAAAATGGCTTGAGTATAGGGGAGGAGGTCTATACCAAAATCTATCTCCTTTTCGGGAGGAACACTGGGGAGGTCATTTAGAAAGACATCAAGAAACTCATTTACAACCAGAACCAACTATATAGGAATGACCTTGGACTCCACATCCCTAACCCTCAGAAGATGATAAAGACACCCTTTAGAAATCAACTTATGGGCTTTAATGCAAGAGATGAATCTACCCTTGACTACCATATCATGACTCTCTCACTCGAGGACGGGTTCATTTGGGAATTGAAATTTGGCCCTATGGATTCTACAATCAACAGAGGCATAGTGTGCATGCAACCAATTTATCCCAAGAATGACATCAAAATCAACCATGTACAACTCAACAAGATCAAAAGGCAATATTTTATGCAAGATGCAAATGGAACAATTTCTATAGACCTTTCTAGCAATAATAGATGCATCAATCGGAGTAGAAACCTCATATGACTCATGCAACAATTTGGGTTCAACGTGAAATATTTTGGCAAAAAAGGGGTAATGAAAGAAAGAGTGGCACCTAGATCAATCAATGCATATACATAAAAGTTAAAGACTTTTTAACATATAGGTAACAACGTCGAGCACCTCATCAACCCCTTGCCTTCCATGCAAAGCATAAAACTGATTGTGCCTTGGGCTCCACCTTGTTGACCACCTCTCCCCAAAAGAACCGCATTGGCACCCCGGCCTTAAGGATAAACATCCTGACCTTTGTTGCAATTTCAATGACAATCTATTGCCTTATGCCCCATTTCCCCATAACCATAGCAAGCGGAGGTATTCCTCAAGCATGGTGCACCATGACCCTTACCATACTTCAGACACACATCAATAGGACCCACTCAACCATCACCTTGAGCCCATGGAATGTTATTGGCTAACCTCCTATAGGGAGCATGAGAAGATTCTTGGCCTTGATGAAACCTGCCACCCTTGTGACTTTGGAACTTAACATCGAAACGGACCCTCTTGGCCTCATGACTCCTCCTCTTCCTCAATTTTTCCTCCTCCATTTATTTGGCATAGGTCATCAAACGGGAGAAGTCCATTTCACTAATCAACATAGCAGACCGACACTCCTCACTCACTAAGTCGGAAACACCCATTACAAATTTATTCATCCTAGACCTTGAGTCGGCCACCAAGTGTGGAGCATATTTTTAAATTTTGTTGAACTTGAGGGAACACTCCCTCACAATCATAGACCCTTGTCTCAAATTCATAAGTTCCACAAATTTGTCTTCCCTAAGCTCAACAGAAAAGAATCGATTAAGGAAAGCCGCCTTGAACTCCTCCCAAAGTACCACATTATTTACTCCCTTATCCTCTTTCCATTGATTGTACCATATTTGTGCTACCCCTTTGAGTTAGTAGGCTGCCAACTCTGCCTTATCCTTTGACCTTACACCCATGATAGCCAAAATCTTGTAAACCTCATCGATGAATTCTTGAGGGTCCTCATTCACCTTTGACCCATGGAATTTCGTGGGATTCATCCTCATGAAATCTCTCATCTGACATGCCGATGTAGGATCATGAGAGGCTTAGGACCCTTCGTTGGATTGATTAGCCACAACTTGTGCAAGGAAAGTGAGTGCATACAGAAGCTATCTATTAGTCAGTTGCTCCTCGGGTGTGTGGACTCTTCTTCCTCTCGTGTTAGGAATGATCTAGCATAGCAAAGGATAACCGTTAGGGGGAAAAATTTACCTCAACTTCCATAGCACAACATAGAGTAAGAAGAAGGGAAACATTTCCTAAACACCTCATAGCCTTTTGCTCATAGTTGTGGTGCGCAACACAACTATGAACAAGACCCTAATCGACGGAGTGTGTTGGATGTTGAGGACCATTAACAACCTATTACTCTGATACCAAGTTTATCATTACCCAAGCCTCGGGGCCTAGACATGAAATGGCGCATGTGGAACCGAAGGGACCCCAAGCAAGCCTCTTAACGTATCATTACATATCCTTGGTCGCGGAAGCAAGAAAACAACAACAAGAGATAATAAATAGGGATAATCAAGGCTAAAGGACATCTTTCATATCATAACCAACAAGATTAAAGGGAGAGTAAAAGCTCGTAGCATAACACATATCATATCCAATAACACCTCTATTACATAGATAGGAGTGGGGGACAAGACAAGCAACTGGACTACATAGATAAGAGCAGGAGCCAAGACAAGCAACTGGGCTAACCCTCATAGTAAATACATATATAAAAGAAAGGTAGTCTTAGAACGTAGCATAAGATCATAAACATCATCCCTGGAATGGAGGACTCACCAACAAGCTTGGGAGAAATCATACTAGCCACGTGGAGGAGGAGGATCAAGCGGGCTTCTAATTCCTGCATGGTAACATCATGTAGGAGTAGAGTATTTAGTAGTATGTTTAAATGTACTAAGTATATAGGATGCAATGTAACAATAGGTAGTCAACATAGGCAAAATGCATAATAATATCCAATAGATATCATAATAACAATATGACATGTATGAATGATGTTTAAAGTAAAACATGCTTATATAGAACATAGTACAAGTGTGGCAAGTGACTATTAATATATGAAATCAAGGTACAAACCCCTCGATGTGTTTAATGAGGTATCAACTCCTCAATATGGTTATACGGGCCTACTACCCCCCGTACTAGACAACTAAGGTGCAAACCCCTCGATGTGGTTAATGAGGTACCAACCCCTCAATATGGTTATATGGGCTTACAACCCCCCGACCTAGGCTTGGTCAACTCACAA